>JASDQU010735927.1:234950-260826 GCA_032191745.1 Picea mariana | reverse complement strand
TTTGTAAATCATTTATATCCCTACCCATTTCTTCACCTTCATCAAGAGTCCAATTAGGATTTTCTGGAGGCTTATTTGGTGTAGAAGGTCCCTTTTTGGGTGGCATGTTGGCCAAATATCACTTTTGAGTCTTGATTTTGAGGTGATTCTGCTAGACAATATTTATTCTGTTCTACCTCTCAAGTTTCGGCCCTTCTGGGTATTAAACTTTATTTTAGGTAGTTCTTTAATATTTCTTCTCTGCAATGCCATAGGTCTAATGAAAATTGGATGTGCCAAGTGGAATTTATGGTAACTTCCTCACAGCTTGCTGATTTTTGGCCTTTCCAGGAGATATCACTTGTATAGAATGTCCCGCAGAAAATATTTGATATCAAATTCTGAAACTCGCACCCAAAATACTACAGACTGTCCATGATCCAATGCAACCAGTCCCACTCAATTTGGATACTCTAGCAAGAAGTTATTCTTGTTTTACCTGGAACACCTTCTTGAGGCTAGTCAATAGGACTAGTCAGATACCCTATCTTACACAAGGTGTATCTACAAATTTAAGATGACCCAGAAGATTAAATTTTTACCACAGGTACCTTACTAATTTCTGTAAATGAACTATGGAGGAAAGGGTCTGAAACGTTACAGAAAATTTTTTATAGCGAAAATTCCACAATGACTCATTTCAGGATGATTCCAGAACCTTATATTGTACAGGCTGTATCTCAGAAAGTATAAGGCCTTAGGAGCTGAATTTTGAACCCAACGTACCTTGATCCATCTACTAAATACCCTCCAATAATTTCCTTATGAAACATTGTAGAAAAAAAGTTATAGTGAAAATTCAACAGTGTCTCAGATGTAGCAGCGAAACCCCAAGACCTTGAGCTCTGATACCATATGTTAAGAACCAAACATCAATATAGCATATAAAAACCTCAGGAAAAGTACTCAAATCCTTGAAAAAGAGATAATTTTAGATAATAAGCCTCTTCTAGGGCGCAACCTCCTTTTACCCCACTTAAATGTTCAAGTACAAGATGATCCAAAATGAAAATGTCTCCTTGGTATATATAGGAGACTAGGAGGTATAATTACAAATAATGTCTTAAAGCCGACATAATTAAAATAACATTACTAATGTAAATTATAGTTAATGGACTAAAGCCAACATAAATAAAATAGCATTACTAATCTAATATGCCCCAATTAAGGGGTAATGAGCCAATATTAGGGCTTAACAAAAACCCACCTGAAAGGGGTTGTGGCTAGTTGAGATATGAAGGGCTCAATTGTAGCTATGTTGGACATAGGGAAGACTCTCATCCCATGTGCAGGGGTGGTTTGAATTGTACATGAGTAAGATATGTACGATCATCTGATTGACAACCTATGTTTTTCCATCTGTCTGAGGGTGGAAGGCACTGTATTTGGTGAGCTTGGTATCCAAAAATGACCATAGGCTCGACCAGAATGTGCTGAGGAACCGATTGTCATGGTCTGAGATAATGGTTTGTGGGATCCCAAAATGCACCCATATTGATTCAAATCTGAGCTTGGCAGTGGCTTATGCTTTGATGTTCTTCTTACAGGCAGCTAGAATCACCATCTTGGAAAAGGGATCAACAATAAAAAAAACACAGTCATTTCCCCTGTTGGTGGACGGGAGGCCCGACATGTAGTCCATTGAGATGGATTCCCATTGCCTGTTAGGAGTAGGCAGAGGGGTGTACAAACCATGTTTCTTAGTGGTTGGTTTGGGAATAACACAGGCAGTGCATGACTTGATATACTTGTCCACATCCTATCAAAGTTTTGGCCAGTAGAAGTGTTTCTACAACACTGCCACTGTCTTTTTGATGCTAAAGTGTTCTGCCACCCGACTGTAGTGAGCTTCCCAAATCAGCTTCGTGCACTCGCTTGATGGAACATTGAGATGGCCCAGACGGCACATCAACCTGTCTTGAAGATGGAAATTAGCGACCACTGATTTGGAACCCAACATTTGGTAGGTGGTGGAGAAGTCAAGGTCTGTCTCGTGGAGGTGGGGCCATCCAAAGGTCTTGTGGCCACAAGAGTCTAGCACCATGGTGAGTGTCATGACTGGAGGTCGGCTAAGGAAATCAAAAACTTGGTTGGTACTTCATGTTTTATACTTGATGTTGAGGTGGAACTGCTGTAAGTATGTGGAACACTTCTGATGGTGGTCATTCTGCAATTTTCCTTGGGTATGCATGAACTGTAGTGGCTTGTGATAAGTGTGGATGACTGTCTCCTTCCCAATAATGTGATATCTCCACTGGTAGTGGGCTTGCACAATGGAGTACATTTATTGGTCGTAAGTAGGGTACTTACGGACATCATCTGAGAGAGTCTCACTATGATATGCCACGGGGTGGCTGTGTTGAGCGAGAATGACGCGCAAAACATAGTCTGAAGCATCTGTCTCGATCTCAAAGGGATGTTGTAGGTCTGGTAATGAAAGTACTGGGGATAAGAAAAAATGCTTCTTCAAGTCATCAAAGGGTTGTTGTTGGGACATGCCCCACACAATTTTTTCCTTACCGCCACCCTTGGTTACTTGGCTGAGGGCCTTTGCAATATGAGAGAACCCCAACACGAACCCGCGATAGAAATTGGCGAGGCCCAAGAAGCTCTGAATTTCAGTGAGTGTGGTTGGGGATGGTCAGTCACAGATGACCTAGATCTTGGTTGGATCCACATGCACACCATGCCAATCAACGATGTATCCTAAGTAATGGATCTTGTCCATGACGAAGGAGAATTTTTCCAAGTTTGGATATAGTTTGTGCTTCCGTAGGGTGTGCAAAACCTATTGAATATGTTGCTAGTGTTCCACCCAAGTCTTGTTGTAGATGAGGATTTCATCTAGATACACCACTACAAAAGTATTGGTGAAAGGTCATAGGATATCGTCCATCATCCTCATAAATTTTGTTGGAGCATTTTTCAAACCAAAGGGCATGACCAACCATTCAAAAAGACCTTCTTTTGACTTGAAGGAGGTCTTCCATACATTTTTCTATTCTATTGGGACTTGGTGGTAGCCAGACTTCAGATCAATCTTACTGAAGTATTTACCTCCCATGAGATGATCAAGGAGGTCATTGATTCGGGGAATAGGGTACCAGTTTCATACTGTGATTTTATTGAGGGCCATGTAATCAATGCAGAGTCTACAGGTCCTGTCTTTCTTCTGCACCAACATGATTGGGCTCCCACAAGGTGATGAGATGGGATGTATGTGCCCCTTGTGGAGCAGTTCTTGGATCTGCCTTTTGATCTCCTTGTTTTCTAACAAAGAGCGACGGTAGATTATCCCATTGGGTAGCGGTGCACCTGGGGTTTGATTGATGGGATGCTTGACCTAGTAGTGCAGAGGTACCCCAGTAGGAGAGGAGAAGATATCTGAGTATTCTTCCATGACCTTATCCACTTTATTTTTTTGTGTGGAGAGATCGGCCGTGAAGGCCCTTGATGTGGCTATGATCTTTCATTCACTCCGAGAGAGAATCAAGAAGAAGAAAAATTTCCCAGTCTGAGAGATGACCTTCCTGCATTTCTTGGCAGAGATCAAGGAAACAACACTAGGAGCGACTGCCTCAGGTATCCTGTACAATTTACTTTTCAAAGTAATAATAACACTACGAGGCCTAGACTCATATACAACATGATGTTTCCATAAATAAGGTTGTCCCAAAAGAACATTACAAACTTCGAGAGGAGAAACATCACATAATACCTCGTCTTTGAAGGGCTTGATGTCGTACGACAATCGACACCATTGGCTTACGCGAAGATTACTTCCTTGGCGGATCCATCCAATGGTGTAGGGTTGTGGGTGCAATGTTGTTAGTAGGGCCAACCGCTTGATGACCTATGCTGATATGAGGTTCTTCTAGCTACCGCTATCAATGATGAAGTGCAACAGGTTACCTTTTACCCACATTTGTGAATGGAAGAGGCGCTCACCTTCTTTTGGTTCGTTTGGTTCACCAGGCTGGAGCTTGGTGGTAGCAATGGTGGCACTAGGTTTCGCATCAATGATCCATATTCCCCTTTCTGGTTTTGACTCAGATTCAGAACCCACATCTGATTCAGAGGCTTTCACTTCAGCCACCAACGACTGCTTTGAGCGATAATCAATAGTTTTATGCCAAGGGATCTTATGGAAGTCACACCACTTCCCAGTATATTTCTTTGTCTTTCTGGTGTCCTTCCTTGCTTGTGGATTGGACTGGTTGTCCTGATACTATCCATATTTGCTTTGTCCTTTGCTCTGTGGGTTGGGGCCTCCCCTTCCTGGCTTTTGATGTGCGGGGTTTCGAGGCCCAAATTGCTGCATCTTTTGTTTGAGAGTATGCTCGATTTTGATGACATATCAGTATGCTGTGCCCAAGGACGAGATGTCCATAAATTCTATTTTGGTACGGATGTATCTATGCAGAGCACCGTGATACTTGAGCACCATATGTCACTCTGAATCTTTGATACCCAAGTTGGTGTGCAAGGTATGCAATATATTTTTGAACTATGGCACTGCTTGGTCTCTTTTTTGCTGGAATGTGGTCCATTTGGTATACAAATTGTCATAACTTCCGATAGGGTAGTATTGTTCCTTAATAGCATCCCTGAAGGGTTCCCAGGTGGATACGATTGCAAATAATGAGGGTTCCGATGTTTCCTTTTTCTCATAGAAAGTTTCCCACCAATCTTTGACATGGGGAACGACTTTGATGAGTGCAAAAGTAATATTTTCTCTATTCAAAAAGTTATGGACATAAAAATGACCTTATAGTATATTCAACCACTTGTCTACAACATATGTGTCTATTTGACCTTCAAATATAGGAATATCTAAGTTGAATTTTACCTTGAAGGGGGTGGCACCTGCCCTCGAGGAAGATGCGTTGCCTTTTGGTAGCCGCAGAAGGATTTGCGTGAAACTATCCATCATCTCGTTCCTTTGTTAAGTGAGGGATTCCTCAAGCAACATTTTGAAAGGATCTCATGTCCCGTCATATTTCTTTTCTCCTTCCATGAGAGGTCTCTTGGGTGTGCAAGATATTTTGTCCTTAAGAGAAACAAGCTCGAGACCTAATTATTTGTACCCTGATCTCATTGGGGGCATGCATTAAGATGACAAGGAGAAGACTATTCTGATACCAATGATCCAGATTTTATGAGCATAACGAAATGAATACAGATTATTAAAATATCATTAACAAAAAATAACAGAGATACAATAAAAATGGTTTTCTATTCAATAAGGAAATAAGATGAAACTGTAAAATGCACCAGAAAACAAGCTTGTTGGAATGGTGGCGGCTTATCTCTGAGAAGAGATGTGATGACTGCGCTCATTCGCAAGAGGATGATTACAATGAGGATCTAAAGTCCCTTTTACAATAAATAGGAATTTCAAAAACCCTATACCTACAAAAATCTAACCATAGGATATGAAACGTCAAAAGTCACGTGGGCCCTGTTTGGGTAAGTTAGTACATCAATTTCCCGGGGTCATAACTTTTGCATACAATCTCCGTTTTAGGCACACGATAGCCTATTGGAAAGGTATCGTCAAGGATATTCATTTTGGGGGCTCAATCAGAGCCTTCACCTATAATTGAGAATCTCAATCTTGAAAAAACTTCATTTGGGCCCTCAAAATGGCCCCGGAAGTTAAAAACTGCTAAAAATAGTAAATTGCCAAAATTGTCAAAAAATTGTTTTGAGTGAGTTGGAAAAGGTGGGTGGACACCGATATCCACCTGGATAATGAATGTTCATGAAAAAATGGACGATATCAAATATTATGTGGGGACATCAGAAATCCTTGAGTCTTGAAACCCTCCCATACCATCAACGCATGTGTCTAGTCTAACCATGTAAACTTTCGATGCATACAGGCACAAACTAAAGAAATTTTAGTGTTGGCCCCATTAAATTCTCATTGTGAGGGGTTGGTGGAAGACAATATTTGTGATGGGTGTATTATAAGTTCCATGGCATTTCAAGAGATTAGTTCCGACAAATATTCTACATATGGAAATGTTGGATGATGAAAATGAGATGTGGGCGATCTCAATGATTATGTATAGGGTTGATGGATTTCATTAATACCTTGACCATATGCAATCCCTAATCAATTAACCATTAAACTACCTAACCCCTGATCCCCAAGTCCATTAGCCATTGACTCTTAATCCCTTAAACTGTAACCCCTGATCCATTAACCCTTAATCCCTTAAATGGTAACCCCTAATCCCTTAACCCTTAATCCCTATACCTCAAATCCCTAAATAACCTAATCCCCAAAGTCCCTATCCACTTGACCCCTAAAAACTCAACAAAATTACAATTTAGGCACATTGGGAGTTAAATTGGAAGCCAAAATAGAAGCTAAAAAGGAAGATAATCTGGAAGCTAAACTGGGAGCTAAATTGGAAGCTAAATTGGGAGCTAAACTGGGAGCTAGATAGGGAGATAAATTAGGTGCTAACTGGGGTGCTAAACTAGGCGCCAATAACGCCTAGTTTAGTGCCCACTTGTTTTTGTCAATGCAAATTGCTCCATAAATATAGCCCTCCCAATAAATAGCATCGGCTTTAGAAAAAAATTGGATAAAAATACATTAAAACAACCAATGGAAGAAAAAAAGGGAGCTAAAAAAGGAGATGATAAAAGGGATTTGTTGTAGTGTGATTTTTGGTTATGAGTCTTCAAGAAGAAGTTCGAATGGTCATGTGCACAAATAATACTTTGTGTGCATCAGAGGTTGGGTTTACTTGAGCACACAGGGAAGCAACCTACATGTACATGTAGGATAGATTTGGTAATGATGCCAGAATGGTTGTGCACACAATGGTGTGTTGTGCTCAGTATGCTTGTGCATAATGGTATTGTATTACTTCCGTTGTGTTTTAATTTATGTTAAAATCATAAATCTAGTGTTGCACGACTCAACTTGAGGTTGACCACGTTACTTCAAGTGATATTGCAAAGATTTGTGTTTAGAGTAGAATCCACACAGTGAATTTTGGATTAGCATTGTTCAATAGTAAGTTGGATTATGTTGTAGTTTGGTATCAGAAGAAGTTTGGTAATGGGAATGTTACAGATTGGTTTCAGAGCAACAAATGTTGAGATTGGGTGACGTGGCCCAGCCTGGATGGTTGGGGATGTTACACTAATTATGGCTATGTGTTTGAACTTGCGGACTTTGATTTTTTTTTTTCATATTTGTTGCAGTCAACAAACATGGGGTTTGATGCTTTATTGAATTCTCTTCTCTCTAGTTCCAAACCTTCTCCAAAATCTGGTGGCCTTGCAAAGCAAGTCCGCTATTCAATAGCTTAGTGTGTGGTAGTTCCTTTCATATATTGTGGAAATGCTTCTGAAAGACAATAGTGGTGCTAATTTGGTTAGTTTTTCCCATGGGAATCAATGTTGGAGCAACATGTCTTTATCTAACCCATGAAAATGGAAACACTTCTTTCTTTTTGGTTTTCTAGATTAAGTTGGAGCAACATGTCTTTATCTAACCCATGAAAATGGAAACACTGCTTTCTTTTTGGTTTTCCAGATTAAGTTTCCTAGAATATTAATATTGTTAGAGATACATAGATATAAACAATTGAAATTTGTTCAGTGCCTGAATGTAAGTGGAATATGGTTCCATGTGTGAAATGACTTGTGTTGATTTCTTGTTTTATATGCTTTATGATGAATTTTGATTACATTATTTGCACATTATAGGCTCGACAACACCTGGCTTTGCTATGTATCGATGTAATTGGTAGGTGGAAAAATATTAACCAACATGCAAATATAGAAGGCATTGTGATTGAGTCTTTCCAATTAAAATAAAATTGCTAAATTTTGGATATTTCTATATTAGGGTTGTGACCCCACCTATTACATGTGTACCCTATTGTCTCTTGAAAATTGGAGGGTCTCTCCAATCATCCTCTAAATTCATCCCCCGTCCCATTGCCCCTGTAACTCCCTAAAACATGGCTATATTTTAGCCATTTTAGCCTCTTTCAAAAGTTCTCGATACTCCCGTGTTTCCAATACTATTCCCAACTACCTTCTAACAAGTGTTATATTTGACTAATGTTTTTCCTTTTACATATACATGGAAAGGAACAAAACGAGGTGCCTTTCTCAAGTCGTTGACATGTTCTTTTTTATTGTTATCCTTGGTAACTCTTTGTCCTTGTTAAAACATGAGATATTATATTCCATAGATACAATATAAGCCTATGAGGCATTGGGATTGAAAAACGTATGAAAGCACAACTATGAAGTTTTGATGTGAAAAGGACCAAAGGTGCAGAAAAATATGTCAACAAGTTGTTTCAAAAATATTGAAATTTATGAAAAAATGTAGTTTGGATCTTAGTCATTTAATTTGAGGTTTTAATGCTTTGTTAATTGTTTTAATCAAAATAATATGTAGATTTAGTTTTTTCAAGTCCATATTCAATTCTTTGATCAAGTTAATGCACCATGGCAATTGTATGATGCATTTGGTTTGCTAGTTCTTCCTTAAACAAAGTGAGTATGGTATAATTTTGAATTTTGAGTGAATTTTCTTAAAGTAACTATTGATTTTTCGTTCCAAATTGGCTTGTTGACAAAATAAGAGGGACAATATGTTGATTAAGGAATCTCTTATCAACCTTTGATCTAGCCTTAAATTCTACAAGGAATAAAAATATTTGTTCTATAATATTGTTGTATTGTTGACAACAAGATGAGTCAAAGGAGAAGTTTGACCAACATAGAGTGGTTTAAAATAATATGAGACTTTTTCCCTCTATGTACTACATTCATCTTGAATACTAGTGATTTCTCTTCTCTATTTTGATCTGTTGCATTTGGAGTGGCCGAGTTAATGAGCCTGTCTTGGTTGTCTATTACAAAACTTGTTTCTTATGATATAGAGGACAATAATTTGATAGTTGATGGTTGGTACAATAGGTATGGAATGTAGTTCTCATTTTACCCAAAAGGAATTCGATTGCATCTTTGGAGGCTGTACTTTTGTTGTGAATAATGAATTATGAAGATTACTTGATGGAGGAGGATATAACATCTGGAAACTTGTATTAATTTGATAGTTGATGGCATATACAAGAGGTATGGAATGGATTTCATCAAAAAAGAATTTAGTTTCATATTTGTTCACTGTGTTTTTGCTAGAAACAATGATTTATGAAAATTGCTTGATGGAGGTGGATATAATATCTGGAAAATTAAAGAATTAAGAATTCATCCAGTGGAGAGAGAGAGACTATTTGTAAGATTCCAAGTCATCCAAGACCAAACTCTATTCGGACTCACAAAATTTGAATCTATGGTTTCTCTTGTTTTGAGATTAGAAGTTTATAATTGTTTTTGTTCATAGTAGAAACCTTGTTTTAGTTATTGGTGTAGATGTTTTAAAGTATTTTATTGATGGTACAAATTGAATCATTCTTAGAGAGATGATTAGGATATTGTGCCTTAGAATATGAAGGATTTATGCATACATTGAAATGAATGATCTCAAACATGAAAACAATGATGTACAACTAGGTTGATTAATAAGATTTGAAATCTTCTGCATTCTTTCACATTTTCTCCCCTAGTCTGTGAATAATTTTCAATGCAAGGTGAACACTAATTATTGATAAAAATCCCAATAAACTGATCCAAAGTCTCCTTCAACCAAATGTAGGAAGAATGGTTAAATATGCAGAGCCAAGAATACATGACAGATAAACTGGAACATCTTTAATGAACTTCGATATTTTGTTTTTGGTAGCATGCTCTTCGAGATGAATATCGAAGAAGATTAAAAAGTGGACAAAAATATAGATTAAGGTGAATTCTATGATGACAACAATACCGGTACTTTATTGAAGTAATTTTATGTAAATTGAACCAAAGTCACAATAGAGATAAACTCATATTTCACAATGATCTAACAAACTCAAAATGGAGAGACAACACACAAAATATTCCAAAATTCACAAGATAAATTACTGGGTTTTTGAGTTCATGAAAAATCCATAAAATTAAATAGGAGATAAGACAAAGGAAAACATTTTGTACATGAAGTTTCAAAATAGAGATAAATCATGAATATCAATGTTGGAATGCTTCAATGTTTATATAAAAAACAGTTTTAATGTGCAGATCCCATGAGCATGAGCATGAGCATGAATAGTCGCCCTTGGCTCTAATGGTGCCACTTAGTTTGTATCCAAATCTTTCCATGATTTGTAAACTGCTATGGATATTCCACTAGAATAGTTCATTACAATAGATCTTGTATTATATTGAAATAATTTATTATGAAGTTTTATTTTCTTAGATTTCAAATTTATTATCACTAGCTTATTGCTCAAATCTATGAAAATAACTGAAATACGAAAAATGAAATAAAAAGAAAATGAACACACCATCCACACAAATGAACACAAGATGTATCCCAATAGTGTAGTACTAGGAATTGATGAGGGTTTTAAACACCTCCCACTTAGTTACTAGTGGATCACCCTCTAGTGTAAGTGTCTTTGTGTGGATTTCCCATTAGGTTAGTGTGTTGATGTTTGGTAGCATCAGACAGATATTTTCGCATAGCTCTAAGATTTTAGACATGTGGAAATTTTCCAAAGCCTTTTATCTTGGTAACTTTACTTTAATTAAAGGAATTATTAAAAGGAATTTCTTTTATTAATTAGTTAAGTTATTTAAATGCTAAATTTAATTAGCATTTAATATTAGTCATTGATCTCAAGTGAGGTGAGAAGTAATCTCAACCGTGAATCACTTTGGAGATGAGGGTTAGGTTATAACTCAATCTTATAAAATAAAGGCTAGGGTGAAGGAGACATAGTTGGATACAATTGACATAGAGAGGATTGGATCATGAAGGATTCTGATTCAAGGAGATCTTGGATAGGTGGATAAGGACTTCCAACTAGAGATCGGGTCAAGGAGAAGAAAGAAAAGAGGTAGTTGCAGGTGGGTTTTAGTTGAGCAAAGCCACAAGAAAGGGCCATGTTGTACGTAGCTTGTTGTATAGTCCTTGTTGTAGTGTATGCAGGTCACAATGGAGATAGTCACATATGCGTGGGTGTTCTTAAGGAACGGTTCATACACATTGAAAAGTGTGCATATCTAGGTCATACAACAGATCAGACTTTGCCAAGTTTGTTTGCATTTGTATTTCTTTCAATGGACCAATATCCATATTATAGGAGCCTTGATTTTATCATAATAAAATCATCTCAACACTGGTTTCCCCTCAGGGGTTTTTCCAAGGGTATCTACCCAAAAATATTGGTGTTTATGTGTGCATGATTTGATTTTTAGTTTTTCTTCCACTATCTTTATTTGAGTTGAATATTCCAACATTGTGTTTTTTTCATTTTGTGAGTTGTTAATCTTATTTGCAGTAAGGAAATCACTAGATAACAAGATAGGATTGGAGTAAGGGGATTTCAACATGGTATCAGAGTTATTTCTCTAAGAGGAAGCCAAATCTAAGATCCATAGCAGTTGATAGTAGATCTATAAAATCTACAGAAGATCTTAGCAGATCCATAACCAACAGGTAGAAATAGAAGGATGGATTTCAAGGAAACAATCGTACTGAGGTATAACTAGGGTTTTGCATGTTTATGGAATTGTATGCAGGTTGAAAAAGGAACATGCACATACATACACGGGTCTCTTTGTAGATAGGCACATATACGTAGGTTGCAGTAAGCACATCCAAGTACATACATGGATCTCTTTGTAGATAGGTGCATATATGCGGGTTGAAATAAGAACATCTGAGTACATACATGGGTTCCAGTAAGGAAGGTAGTGTACAAATGCTGGGTTCAGTTGTGACAGGCATGTACACGTTTGTACATGTTAGTGCAGGGGCAGTTTCAACAATAGGTTATTTCCAAGATAGTTTATCATGTCTTAGGGATGGAAACAACATCGTTGAGATTTGAAGACAGATTGGATGGAGTATCCAACTTCATATCTTAGAAATCAAGAGTAACTTTGGTGTTAAAGGAGTATGACCTTTCAGAGTTAGTGGAAAAAGTAGCTGTTCCACTGAAAAATCCTGCAAATTTGGCGGTTCACCAAAAGAAGGAGATCAAATTCGAGCAGGTACTCTTGGATTTAGTGAAGGATAATATAATTCCTCACTTATCCAAGAAGAAGACATCTAWATAGATGTTCAATGCCTTGGTACGTTTATTATAGAGCACTAACATGAATAGGAAGATGGTCTTAAGGTGTACACTCAGATCGGTGCATATGTCTAGATATGACAATGTCACCAGCTATTTCATGAAGATCACATAGGTGCATGATCAAATTGCAACCATAGGGGAGAAAACAGAGGACATAGAGCTCATGAATGTGGCATTGAATGGTATTCCCAAGTCATGGTAACCATTTGTCAAGGGATTCTGTGCTCGAGAAAAACTACTAGATTGACTGAGAATTTAGGATGATTGCATCCAGGAAGAGAACTAGAAGGATTCCAAGAGAAAAAATAAGGGAAGTAGCGATGAGAACTTGTCCCTTGTCAGTAAGAAAAGGAAGGGAAAATGAAAGAGTTATAACAAAAAGGGAAACAATGATGGAGGATCATCACAACTAGGGAAGAAGAAGGACTTGATTAAAATCAAGTGCTCCTCGTGTCATAAGAATGGATATTGTGCATCTCAATGTCCAAAGAAGAATACGGGTATAGGAAATATGCAGACAAAAGCATCAACAAAGACACAACTAGATGAGTTTGAAATGAAATTTGAGAAGGATTACTCACTGGTTTCTTTCCTTTCTACCAACACAACTGTGAGGAGTGTGTGGTTCTTAGACAATGGTGCATCTCGTCATATGAAATAAGCATAGGAGATATTTAACATTCTTACAAAGAGGGACTTAGATGTTCATGTGGAGCTTGGTGATGATGCCAGGTATGCAGTGAAGGGAGAGGGAAAAATTACATTCCAGCATGACTTAGGAGGTTCATTAGATGCCCACAACGTGCTTGATGTACCAAATTTTAAGAATAATTTTCTCTCAGTATCAACTATGGAGGATATTATTTTTTTCATTACTTTTCAGAGAGGGAAAGTACTCATATGTCTAGAGAAAGTTAGCTTGGACAAAACAGTGGTCATTGGGGTTAGAGAGGGCACTTTATACAAGTTGTAGGGAAATCATGTTCATTATTTGGTACATGACAGAGACAACCTATGTGAGTTGTGGCACATGAGGTTGGGACACCTACACTACAGGGAATTGCCGATTTTGTGGGGTATTTTTATAGGTCTTCTAGAGTTTAGTATTGAACAGTAGGGAGTGTGCAGAGGGTGTGCACTTGGAAATAATGCCAATGCTTCTTTTCCAAGCAGCGAGAGTAGGTCCAAGGGAATCTTGGATCTTATCCATTCAAATGTGAGTGGGTTTATTCCAGTAGCATTAGTACAGGGATCGTCATACTATGTGACGTTTATTGATGACTTTTTTAGGAAAATCTGAATCTTCTTTATGAAGACCAAGGATGAGGTCTTCAATTGGTTTTAGGAGTATAGAGCTCAGGTTGAGAACTAGAAAGGAAAGAAGATCAAGGTCTCTATGTCTGATAATGGGGGAGAGTACACCTGTAATGACTTCAAGGATTTCTACAAGGAGGAAGGGATCAAGAGGGAGATGATAGTCTCATACAACCCTCATCAAAATGGGGTTGTGGAGAGAAATAATCGATCCATCATCAGTTCTTTCAGGGCTATGATACATGACCAGAAGATGCCTATGTTTCTTTGGGTAGAGGCATGTAACACGTTGGTATATGTGTAGAACATTAGTCCCCATAGGACATTGGGGGACAAGAATCTAGAGGAAGAATTCTTATATTGAAGCCATAGATAGGAAATTTAAGGATTTTTGGTTGTCCAGTCTACATCCATGTGCTTGTGGAGAAGAGGAAAAAGTTGGAGCCTTCATGATAGAAGGGTATATTTGTGGGGTATAGTGAGTAATAAAAGGCTTACAGGATCTTCATTCTAGTGAAAAGGAAGAAAATTGTGAGAAGAGATATTAAGTTCGAGGAGAACTTGGCATCTAGGAGATCTCAAGAGTCATCGACAGTGACAGAGGACGAGGAGCAGTAGGATCCAAAGGATGAGAAATAGTTAGGAGTTCATAATTCAATTAGGGAGGAGGACTTATTCCCTTCCAGTCTTGTCAAGAGACCCAAGTGGCTATTAAAAAAATTGAGGGATGTTGGTGAGGCTCCTAGGAGTGTGGTGAGAGAGCATAAACCTTCGAGGAAGTTTCTGAATTATATGGCGCTTATGATTAGCAACCTTGATGGCGATTCTTCCAATTTTGAGGAAGCAACGGATCAACAAGTATGGCAGGATGCCATGGTAGAGGAGTACACCTCTATTATGAGGAATGATTTTTGGGACATAATGAATGCATAGAAGGGGAAGTAAGTTATGAGTTCCAAGTGGGTCTACAAGATCAAGCATGTTGCAGATGATAGAGTTGAGAAGTTCAAAGTGAGGTTTGTGGTGAGAGGGTTCTCCCAGAAAGAGGGAGTGGACTACAAGGAGACATTTTCTCCAGTTGCCAGGTATGCTTCTATTCAAGATGTTATTTCTATTGCTTCAGTTATGAGGTGGAGGATACATCATATGGATGTGAAAAAATATTTCCTCAATGGGATCATTGAGGAGGAAGTATACATAGAACCACCTCAAGGCTTTGAGGTACATGGGAGGTATTCTTATGTGTGTAGGATTAAGAAAACCTTGTATGGAATCAAACAGGAACCCAAGTCATGGTATTCCAAGATTGACAGATACTTGCAAAGTATGGGATTTACCAAGAGTGAGGCAGATCCTAACTTATACTTCATACTTGTTGGGGTGGATCCACTCATCTTGGTTCTATATGTTGATGATTTTTTTCTCATAGGTGTAAAGGAGCTTATTGCAAGGTGCAAAGGATATTTATCTATTTAGTTCAAGATGAAGGACATCGACTTGATGCATTATTTATTGCGGTTAGAGGTATGGAAGGTATCGAGAGATATCTTCCTTGGTAAAGGAAAGTATGTAGTTGACATATTTAGGAGATTCAGGATGGAGGATTGTAGACCGATAGATACACCTATGGATACCAATATGAAGAAGGTTCTTACTTCAGATTCAGAGTTGGTGGATCCTAGGATATACAGGAAGTTGATAGGGCCCTTGATATATTTGGTCAATGCCAGGCCATATATTTGTCTTTTTTTGAACACCTTGATTCAGTTCATGGTGGAGATAAGGCAGGTGCATTGGATCGCAATGAAGCATGCGCTAAGGTACTTGAGAGGTACAATGGAGGATGGATTGCGGTATCTTCTAGGAGATAGAGTGGATTTGCAGGGATACACATACTCAAATTGGGTAGGCAGAACTGTTGAAATATTCAGCATCGAAAAAAATTCGGCGAGGGTCCGGAAAAAATTATTTCGGAAAAAGTCGGCAAAAAATCGGAAAACCATGAAAAACATTAAAAAATACAAAATATATCCATTTTTTTCAAAATTTTAAACACATAAAGCAACAAAAACATCAAATACACACATTGGCACATAAATGTCGAGAAATCACTGATATATATGTAGTGGATGCCAAATAAAAAATTATACATCAAAGTCAATATTGAATCTTGAAGGGCCAGAAGTTAGAACCAACACAAAATGAAATCACATATATAATTATAAATGTATTTCATAATCATGAAGTAGATGTATGATATACAATAAAAAATGAAACAAAACTAGCAACTAGCTATCTAATATCAATGCCCTCTCCCCCTTTTATGGGAAAAGATAATGGGATGTTTGTCAGGCCTGCCCCTAATAGTAGAAGGCCCTGATTTTTATAGTGGACAACTACTGGTGTGTGTAGGAGTAGGTGTATCAATAAGTGTATAAGGTTGTGTTGATGCTATCACATCACCCTTCATGATGTCTTCAATCTGGTCCTCCTCCTCCCCATGTTGCTCCTATATGTCTTTTTGTTGTTCGAGATCCTCCTCTAACCATGCAGGTGTCTCCTCCATGATAAGAATATCAGCCTCCACCCTCCACTTAGACAATAGATCAATATTTTCCAAAGAAATGAAATCCACATCTGGTGTTCTATCCATTTGCTTAAACCATAGTTGCGGATTGTAATGGCCATACACCAAGTCATTGAGACGTGAGAACTCCAACCAGTAAGAGGGTCATACAATATTTAATGAGTTTTAACTTTTGAGGGTCATAATATATCAGAGGGTCATAAACTCATAAATTACAATAAATGAAATTTCTCATAAGTTCTAACTTTGTGTGTTTCTTTAAGTGTATTTTTTCAAACACACTCCTACTGTGCTCACATCTTGAAGAGGTACAAGTTTGAATCAGGATTCAAATGGAAAACATCTGTAAATTTGGCACCCTTACACCATATTTTTACCACCAAACATCTAAAAAAAATAAGAAAGAAAGATAACATAGATAAAACATAATTAAACTTTAAAATAAATTTTAAAACACATAATTGAAATTTGAATTTTAAAAACATAAACTTCTAAGTTTAACTATCTTCTAAATTTTAATGACTTACATGGCATCAAAATGGCCCTTGCAACAACAACATGTTCATATCCAAATAGTTAGGTACCATCCCAATACATCTCTATCTCGCGATTGATTTCAAGGGAAATCACAAAATATGGTACCATCCTATGAAGACAAGTATGGATCCCTTCCATCACCTCACCATCAAAATCAAATTTGCATTTGTAGAAAAATGCGAGATTGAGGAAAATTGTCGTTGCAAGAATGGGTCAATGGAGCATCCTGGTCCATCGAGTATTAATAAAATCTCATAATAGCATATGTCTACAAAAACCGTGGCTACCCTTGCCCACATAATAAGCCCAAATAACTTCTTTAGCCCTATTCATGGCCTCATACAAATATCCCATTGCAGGCTTATAGCTATCAATCAATCTCAAAACCTTTACCAAAGTTTCACTCGCTGAGCACACCTCTGCCACTCCTTCGCCAAAATGAGTCATTGTACACCGATCTAACAATGGATTTCAAATCCTCTCTCCTGCTATATGTAGAATCCAACCCCTCATCACAAACAAATATTTTCTTCAACTAAAACAAACATTGAAGCAAAGACTGAAGAGTCATGAAGTTGGTGGCAAAATGAGTAATTGCAGGATGCCACAACTCCATGTTTTTGGTGTGTCTCATCATGAGGCTAAGAATGAAAGTATGGTTATATATGAATTTGGAGACACTCCTAGCCTAATCAATCACCTCCTTGATGAAGGAATTTTTACCCATATCCTTCAGCATCAAATCAATACAATGTGTAGAACATGGAGTCCATAACAATGAACGATACATATCCATAAGAAACCTACCAACAACCACATAATTAGCTACAATATCTATTATGATTTGCACCACATTATGAAAACCGATCTCCTGGATGAATGCATCCATCAATTCACACAACAATGATGCATATTTCACATGTTCTTATGCATCCACTGATTTGATAAACATGGTACCTCTAGGACAATGTACCAAGAAATTTAGAAGGAACCTACCCTTCCTATCTGTCCAACCATCAGACATCACTGTGCATCTAGATATATTCCATGATTGATTGAACTCTGCCAATTTAGAGTTTATGTCCTTCTTTTTTTCTTGAAGAATTGGCCCCCGCAACTCCTCAAAGGTATGGATTTTATACCCTGGGCCTACAACAAAAATGGCATCACACATCAACTTCCAAAATGTATTTTTCTTGATGATGCTGAGAGGTATGTCACTCTAGAAAAAACACCTCACCACAACCTTGTTTTCTTCTTTCTTCTCACTTTTCTTCAACACTGACATGATGGAATGTTGTGGTCCAAGGGTGGTTCGTGGAACAAAAAAATATGTGAACCTCCTGGTACCTTAATCTGTGGAGCCCCTCCCACTACATTGTCCCTCTAGGGTAGATGTCATTGAACTTCTAACATAAAGTTTGAACTTTTTTGTGGTTGCTTCATATTTCTTTTTATCCTTTGCTTCAAGGGAATCAAATTAAAATTTTCATAATATCTGGGTTAGTATTAGGAAAAACATCAACATCATGCTCGAGGATGTTAGCTAAATGATATTTCAACCTACAAATCCCTCCTGACATTTTTTGCCCATAGAATTTGTAACTCAATCATTGTCAGTTTGTCCCATCTTCAGGGATCCCATACATCCAAAATATATCCAAAGGATTCAACATATTTTTTGATGAAATTGACATCTTCAAAATTCAACCCTAAGGCACAAAAAAAACAAGAAAATGATATTAAACTCCACTTGAAAAAAAAAATGCATTGGTAAAAAAATCAGACCTCTAGATTAGATTATTAGCAATGAAAAATAACAATAAGAGGGTGGATAAAAAATTAACATCAAGGCTCAAGCTTGTTGTCCCATAAAAAGAAACTGTTACATTATTTTATGGGCATGAAAATCATAGAAAAATGACCAAAAAATAACCAAAACGTAGGCAAACAAACTTGCAAAAATCTACAGGAAACAAAAACAAAAACAAAAACAAAAACAAAAAAACATTAACTTGGTGGGATTTAAATACATACCTATGAATGGAAGATTCAACATCGGTTGGAAAATGAAATTGAACCCTTGATCCACGTAAAAATCCTTGATGGTGATGATGATGGTTGTTTAGTTACCTCCAAAGTGATTGAGGAAGACCACAAACCATTCTCCTTCCTTCTCCAACAACAAACAAGTCAAATGAACAAATTGTCGTTATCCTCGTGAACTGGGCATGTCCCATGAATTTTTTGTCGACTCGTGATTTTTTGGAAAAAAGCATCGATTTTTTGTATAAGTCGTGAATTTTTCAAAAGTGAAAAAGTCATGATTTTTACTAGGAGATTTTTGGGGCCAAGAAAAAGTCACAACTTTTTGAAAATAACACGAAAAATCACCGATTTTTTCAACATTGGTAGGGAGTACAATAGACAAAAAGAACACTTCAAGGTGTTGCTTCAGCTTGGGATCATCATTGATTACTTGGAACAACAGGAAGTAGAATTCTATAGCACTCAGTTCAACATAGGCAAAGTATATGGAAACAAGTATGGCTAGTTGTAAAGCCATTTGGATTCACAAATTTCTTACAGGTTTATTTGATGAGGAGTTGGAGCCTACGATGATATACTGCAATAATCAGATTTGTATCAAAATCTCAGAGAATCTATTATTCCATGATAGGTCCAAGCATATTGATATCAAATATCACTTCATCTAGGATAGGATCCAGAAAGGAGCAGTGAAGCTTCAATATATTTCCACAGATAACAGGTAGTAGATATTTTGACCAAACCCTTGGTTAAAGGGAAGTTTTTTTTCTTCAGAGATAAACTTGAAGTGGTGCAGAATACCTTACTCGCTAATAGGGAGTAATGATGTTTGGTAGCGTCAGACAAGTATTTTTGCACAGGTCTAAGTGTCTAGACATGTGGAAATCATCCAAATCCTTTTACCTTGGTAACTATATTTTAATTAAATGAATTGTTAAATTAAAGTGTTTTTATTAATTATTTGAGTTATTTAAATGCTAAAGTTAATTAGCATTTAATATTATCCATTGATCTAAATTGAGGTGAGGAGTAATCTCAGTCGTCAATCACTTTGAATATTAGGGTTAGGTTATAACTCAATATTATAAAATAAAGGCTAGGGTGAAGGAGACACAGTTGGATACAATTGACACATAGAGGACTGGATCACAAAGGACTATGATTCAAGGAGATATTTAATAGGTGGAGAAGGAATTCCATCTAGAGATCATGTCAAGGAGGAGAGAGAACAAAAGCAGTCACAAGTGGGTTTCAGCTGAGAAAAACCACATGAAATGGTTGCATGTACAGATCTTGTTGTATAGTCCTTGCAGTTGTGTATGTGGGTCGCAGTTGAGACAGTCACATATATGTGAGTGTGCTTAAGGAAAGGTGTGTACACCTTGAAAATAATGCATATTTGGGTCATACATTAGATCAAGCTTTGCCATTTTTTGTAGATGTATTTCTCTCAGTGGGCCATTATCCCTATTATGAGAGCCTAGATTTTATCATAATAAAATCATCTAAGCACTGGTTTTCCCTCMAAGGTTTTTCCWGGGGTATCTACCCAAAAATATTGGTGTTTATGTGTGCATGATTTGGTTTCCAATTTTTCTTCTGTTATCTTTATTTGAGTTGAATATTCCAACTGTGTAGTTTCTTTTTTTTGTGAGTTGCTCATTTTATTTGGAGTAAGGAAATCACTAGATAAMAAAATACCTAGGATTGGTGTAAGGGGATTTTAACATAGTACATGGAYCTCTAGGTTCAGTTAGACAAATGATTTTTTTTCTCTTCATCTATATTATGGACATTCAAATACACTTCCAACTATTGCAACCAATGATTCAACTTAACAACATTGGTCTAACTATTGCAACCAATGATTCAAATTAACAACACTGGTCTCACCTTGGTATGGCTTGATTCCCACTTTCAATTCCATTTTAAACATAGGTTGTGAAGGAGTAATGGCACTGGAACTCGATTACTCTTTCTTTTTCGACTCCTTTTTTGGGTCTTCATGATCTCCTGATTGGTCATCTGATCCAACTCTTGAGTTAGAGCCACCAACCTCCCCAAAAGGTCCAAACTCATTTTCTAGAGCCACCATGAGGAGTGTCATATTGCGAGAGATATCTATGAATTGTTCCTCCAATATCACAAATATCTCTTCCACTACATCTCAAGGGTTGTTATGATCAGACTCATCCTCTATGGCCAGGGTTCTACGACTTCCTTCTTAAGCCAATTCCTGGATCCTACAACTTCCCACAAATAATCTAAAGAAAACTGCTCAGATACCAAAATGATTTGTAAACTAGCATGGATATTCCAATGGAACAATTCATCACAACAAATCTTGTATTATATTGAAATATTTTATTATGCAGGTTTATTTCCTTAGATTTCAGATTTATTATCACTATCTTATTGTTCAAATTTATGAAAATGAAAGAAAAAAAAATTGAACACACCATCCACACAAACAAAAACACAAGATGTATCCATGGAAACCTGAAACAGAAGAAAACTCAAGTTGAAGGTGAGGCCTATGCTCTGCTCTCTTTTCTTCAGTTATAAAATGTAAGTACAAAGAAAGGGGAACTCACTATAGAGTTGTATTTAACACCATGGCATTAATGGCTGCTACATAATCTTCCTCCTCCTCTGTTATTCTCTCAAATCCCACTCTTAGATGCTTTTCTCAACTATGGAACAAGTACAATGCTAAAATAATGGAACCCCTTCTCCTCTTGGCGGATCAATATTTAACATAGTCTAATAGTCATTTAGGGTTAGGGTTTTTTCATGCCTCAACCATCAATTAGTGTTAGGGTTTTTGGACCTTCTAGAATATTCTTTAATTCTACACATGAATAGAGCCATACATGAGTAATGGTGGTTGGCATGGCATCCACTTGGTACCATGGTGGTCAACAAGGTATGCCAACTTGCGAGAGACATAACTTCTACATATGAACTTTGATTAAGGTAATTTTCACACGGTTTGGAAAAGTCTCGGTGTAAAACAACACCGAGGGGATAAGAGATACACTCATAAAATTTTGAACCCAAAAAGTGTCGTTTAATGCCTCAAAATGGCTCTAGAAGGTTCTCAACCTCAAATCTTCAAATTGGGACATGCCGTTAAAATGGGCCTTGCAAGCCAATTCCTCAAATTTTTCTACCCATAAGGTATCGATATAGACAAAAAATTATACAATCATCCATTTCATGTTAGTCCAACAGATGAAGGTACCAATCTTGGAAAGCTACTTGTTGTGGGGCATCCCACAACAACGCCCCCATCTTTCTAAATTTTATGGGGCCCCCAAAATATTTTTTCCTTTTTCTTTTTGCACCTATATTTTTCCCTACAAGACTGGTATCATTACTTCTGTAAGACAAACACAACCCTAACCAACTATTTTTCGGGATCATGTTCGTCAGAATCCCTTTTTAACGCGTTTTTTCAAACTCTGATCATTCCATCTCTTACCCTACTTTCTTTCGCAACACCCCAAAGTTCGTGTTTCCTATAAAATGACCACTTTCCCATGTGGCATCCCAAGATTGGAATGTTGACTGCCTCTTTTTATTCCATTCTTAAATGAATTGTTTTTATTTCTTGTGGAATATAATCGTGTTTCTAAGGTATCGAAGGAATATTATCTTCGATACTATCCTCATCAGGACCCCTTTTAAACATCATCTCATCGCACTCTGAAAAGTAAACTATGATGGCTTTTGACCCTTCTCATGTGTGTCCTGCACATTCTCCTAAGATGAAAGAATATTCTTCGATACCTTTATCATCGAAGCTCAAACTTTCCATATCTTTCAAAACCCTAACATCCAAACCATGAAATCCTGTAAAACACATGGTTTAACACGCCTTTCTAGGAAATCAATATTCCATCGATACCTTCCCCTTGGTTTTTAATTCCACACTCATCATGATTGACCCCGATGGTAATACCCCGACGGGTCTCACCTCTGTCCGTATTACTATTCATTGGCTGACGCGCCATGCCCGCAAATTGGCCCACCTGTTAGGAAATATACCTTCGATACCTTTCCCATTGGAATTCAAAAAAAACCACAATATTTCTTACTCTGAAATCACGACCCCATAAATGTTCTGATTCGAGGATGTGGTTTAGCACTCTCCCCGATGTTTTAATCAATTCACCTAACCTACTTAATAATCTTTAATTTTGGAAATGATGCACATTAACAAGAAAAGTTAAGATTAGATTTGGAAAGATCCTTGTACAAACCTAAGTTATGGCATACCCGTGCTAATTAGATGTTCACTACGATTTATAAAAACACCCTTTTAGGACACAACTTGCACTGTAATTTTTCAAAACTCAATCCACGAAGTTTGATTTTCATCTACTGCAACTTATTTCTTATTGGTAACCTTTTGTTTTCTATTGTTTAAACACTTTTTCATTATTACAACTAATGTGTTATATGCAAGATAAACTTATATTTCTTTTAACGTGTTATTGCAGGTTAATCTGGTTATTCATCATGGTGAGATAGAATCCAAAAATACCTAGGATTTCGATTTACTTCCAGGGTCCCACAGGCCTCAAATCATCGTCCCGACTGGTCGAAACTCTGGTGACTGATACGATTACTCATACTGGTGAGGACCATTGCCCTGACTTTGAAGATACCTACATGATTTTCAAATCTACAGAGTTTCCTGAAGACAATAAAGTCTTATAGGTGTACCAGAATATTCTAAAAAGAAGAATTCACTAGGTAGATGGTAGGCCATAGCTATTCCCATACAATGAGGCAACACAATGGTGCCTCAAAAAACTTGACACTTCCACAATGCTCATCATGAGAAAACAAGGAGCACGCGTATATTCTCTTAGACCAAAGGATATTAGCTCCAGGTATCACCTTCCCACTCCTACTTGCTCATTGAGTGAACCTTTCCTAAAAGGGTTCGACCAGGCAAGAAAAGGAATGGAAAAACAAAGGAAACATTGGTGGGTGGATGAGGATGAGACTCTTAAACAAGGACAAAAACTGGTCCACACACATAGGCTTAAAACCCCTTACGAGCCACTGACGACCATGCTCTGTCAATTATATGGAGAAGAGAAGAGTACGCACTTCCAAATTTACTGGCTACCACTGGTGCACACCATTGTTAAGATGAGACATTTATTTAACTGGGCGGATATCCATGCCTTTAACATTTTCCTACATGCTAAAAATATCCCAGGTATGAAGAAGCCATGTTTTTACATGTCTGCTTATATGATAGACGTCATTTGTTCATTAGTTCAATTTCCCGAATTGGGATGGAATTGGAACCGAAGTGAGCCCCTCGTTTTGTTGGATTACTGAGAGGGGGGGGTGAATCAATAATAGAGAAATTTAATCCTTTTTCACCATAAAATGCAAGTGTTATATCAATGTAGAATTATCATCCAATAGTTGCAGAGTAAATAAACAATGAACAAATGAGAAATCATACACATACACAATACACCGGTGTTTTACGTGACACATAATTATTTTTCTTATATGTCTTTAAGAATTACATTCATTGGAAGCACTGACTTCCTTTGTTTTCCAGCTACAACTGGAAGGAGGATCCAACCCCCTAGTTTCTCAGGCTACAACCTGAGGGAAGCTCCAACTCCCCAATTCTTTGGCTACAACTAGAAGGAGGCTACAACCCCCTATGTTCTCTAGCTACAACTGGAAGGTGGATACAACCACCTATCCTTTCCCTGTCCAACCACCCTAACGTAGAAGTAGAATGATGGAACCACTACCACACTATCACTATGAGATATACTGTTGTAAACCTGTACCAATCAAACTGTAACAACCTGTACCAATAACATGTGCCAACATGTACTGTACATCAACCTGTACCATAAACAAATGCATCAACCATGCACCAACCTGTACCTCAACATGTACTCAACCTGTACCATAAACAAGTGCATCAACCATGAACCAATCTGTACCTCAACCTGTACAATGAACACGTGCATTAACCTTGCACCAAACCTGTACCTCAACTTGTACAATGAACAAGTGCATCAACCATGCACCAAAATTGTACAAATAACCTGTCACAACAACATGTCCAAACAGCCTATCACGACAACCTATCTTATCAATCTTATCAGCCAAATCAAATCTACTCACCAAGATCAATCACCAAGACAACTCTCAAAGATGTGCATCAACCAAGCATAACACAACAACTCATAATCATCACCAATATCAATATGTGCTTCTAATAATATACTAATACAAGTATGATACATCATCCATAAACCATGTGTCAACAATACTACTAACAAGTGCCTCCAACCATGTACCAAGTATGTACCAATCATGTATCAACTACTCATCAACTATGACTCATCAAGATGTACCAACATCATCAACTATACACCTCATGTATGTGCCAAATCATCAACTACTTTTCTCAACCATGTACCCAACATGTACCTCGACCATATACCAAATACATATACTAATATAACCGTAAAAAATTCTCTAGAAATACATCACACTATCCATAACCAAATACCATAAACCATTACATCAAACCATGTGCCACAACCTCACTATTATACAACCTCTATCTGTAACATACCTCAACCAAAATCCCTCATCAATTTCATCATTCAAATATGATTTGTAACTCTGTAATAGACCTGGTGTATATGATCACATACCTGAAAACCTTCCTTAAGTTTAACAACAAGAGACTAGCATTTTATCAAACTTTACTTTAGTCTCACATGACTAATTTTGGATTAGTCAACAACCCTAACTTGCAATAATCATAACTATGTACCTGTAATGAATAAATATATGAAAATGGTACATAATGTTCTTTAGTGTCTTTTATGCAATTCCTCCATATTTCACTACTTGGAACCTCTCAGAAAAGGAGTTATAGCAAAAATGGCATACCTTGTTGAATTACAACTTACTCTAGAGATCGAACTTGTAGAGAGTTCCCTGCATAGAATATGTGTTGTATGGATATAAAAAAATATACACAGACTACTACAAATTGTACTCTAACCAATACATTGGTCTTAATGAATTTATATCGGTTATGAAGAAGTTATGA
>JASDQU010735927.1:138586-198800 GCA_032191745.1 Picea mariana | reverse complement strand
GAGTGAATGATCTTCTTTGTGGTGTAGTCCTTCTGGATTTCTGCCATGACTGATCATGATCATGATTGAAGATTCTTTGTGGCTTGAACATGGATGGTTTTCTTGAAGATGTATCTTCAATAGTTTTCTTAGATTCTGGTTTACCATGATTCTTTCCTTTGAGTACTTCTGCATAACTCTTTCTATTTTCTTCATTCTTCTTTTCTAGCAACCTAGAGTGCTTCTCTTCATTCTCTATAACTGATGTTAATGTTTCTGTTTCTTCAACGGTCTTGTTGAGCTTCACTATTTTACTTCTCAATGTGACAACTTCTTCTTCAAGCTTCTCAACCTCTTCTTCTTTCTTCATTATTTGAGACTTCATGACTTCTTTTGTTCTTTTCGCTTCTCCAAGCTGAATTTTTAATGTGATTATTTCTTCTTCAAGTCCTTTCTCTTCTTGACTACTTCCTCAATATGGTTTAGATCGTTAGTTCTTTTCTTAAGACGATCTATCAGTATCTGTCAGTATTTTTCGGTAATTCTTATATGTCTTTAAGAATTACATTCATTGGAAGCACCAACTTCCTTTTTTTTTTTCTAGCTACAACTGGAAGGAGGTTCCAACCCCCTAGTTTCTCAGGCTATAACCTGAGGGAAGATCCAAATCCCCAATTCTTTGGATACAACCATAAGGAGGATACAACCCCCTATGTTCTCCAACTACAACTAGAAGGTGGATACAACCACCTGTCCTTGACCCGTCCAACCGCCCTGACGTAGAAGTAGAATGATGGAACCACTGTCACACTATCACTATGAGATATACTATTGTAAACTTGTACCAATCAACCTATAATCAAATTGTAACAACTTGTACCAATAACGTTTGCCAACATGTACCATAAACAAATGCAATAACCATGCACCAACCTATACCTCAACCTGTACCATAAACAAGTGCATCAACCATGCACCAACATGTACACTGAACAAGTGCATCAACCATGCACCAAACCTGTACCTCAATCTGTACAATGAATAAGTTCATAAAAAATGCACAAAACCTGTTCAAATAACCTGTCACAACAACCTATCTAAACAACCTATCAAAACAACCTATCTCATCATTCTTATCAACCAAATCAAATCTACTCACCAAGATCAATCACCAAGACAACTCTCAAAGATGTGCATCAACCAAGCATAACACAAAAACTCATAGTCATCACTAAGATTAATATGTGATTCTAATAATATACCAATACAAGTATGCTACATCATCCATAAACCATGTGTCAACAATACTACTAACAAGTGCCTTCAACCATGTACCAAGTATGTACCAATCATGTATCAATTACTCATCAACTATGACTCATCAAGATGTACCAACATCATCAACTATACACCTAATGTATGTGCCAAATCACCAACTACTTATCTCAACCATGTACCCAACATGTACCTCAACCATATACCAAATACATATACCAATATAACCATCAAAATTTCTCTAGCAATACATCACACTATCCATAACCAAATACCATAAACCATTACATCAAACCATGTGCCACAACCTCATTGTTATACAACCTCTATCTGTAACATACATCAACCAAAAGCCCTCATCAATTTCATCATCCAAATCTTATTTGTAACTATGTCATAAACCTAGTGTATATGATCACATATTTGAAAACCTTCCTTAAGTTTAACAACAAGAGACTAGCATTTTATCAAACTTTACTTCAATCTCACATGACTAATTTTGGATTAGTCAACAACCCTAACTTGCAATAATCATAACTATGTACATGTAATGAATAAAGATATAAAAATGGCACACAATGTTCTTCAGTGTCTTTTATGCAATTCCTTCATATTTCACTACTTGTAACCTCTAAGAAAAGGAGTTATAGCAAAAATGGCATACCTTGTTGAATTCTGTCTTACTCTAGAGATCGAACTTGTAGAGTGTGCCCCACACAGAATATTTGTTGTATGGACATGAAAATTGTACACATAATACTACAGACTATACTATAACCAATACATTTGGTCTTAAGGAATTTGGATTTGTTATGAAGAAGTTATGACATTTTTACCCTAAGCACTTGTTTTAGACTAGTTTCAGGACTAGCCACAAACCCTATTTTCCAAGGCGTGTAACGCCAAAAATATAACGACCCACAAGATGAAATTTGTATCAAAACTACTTGGATATGTTTCCTCAATGGCTTCCCAATTTCACGGTATGAGTCATTCTATAAAAAAAGTTATTGTGAAAATGGTGAGATGACCTGTAAATAACATACCTTAGAAAGCATCATCAAAAGAATTTATCCTCTCTTGAATTTCGGCCTTCTTTACTTCACCTTCCCTCTAGAATTCATCTTAGATATCCTTTGTTTACCTCACTCACTTGTATATATTCAATATTCTGAAGTGTGATTAAAATGAGAGAGTCTTTCCTCTTATTTATACTTTCATGTAGCTTCTTCAAGGGGTTACCTTTTAACCATCTTAACCCACTTTCCTTATTTTAGGGTTAATCCACTTCTAACCACTTGTCCACTTAGTAATTTTTCCATTAAATTTATTATTTAAATAATTTATTTTGTATCCACTTCGACTTATAGTACACTCATCACTTCACTTTACCTCAACGGGTTACCTTCTAACCATCTTAAACCACTTTCCTTATTTTAGGGCTAACCCACTTCTAACCACTTGTCCACTTAGTAATTTCTCCATTAACTTTATTATTTAAATAATTTATTTTGTATTCACTTTGACTTATAGTACACTCATCAATTCACTTTATTGTTTACCTTCTAAAATCTCTTAAACCACTTGGACTACTTTGACCTTTTGGGGATTCTAGATGACTCATGAGGGTTCTCTAACTTCACATGGCCATAACACTCTAACCATGAGGAGTTATGTGACGTTCCACATAACACTGGAAATGGCATGACATGTAATATCCATCTAAAATATTCTTACCTGCAAATATATCAAAACACATACCATTATCCATCAAACAAACTTGGGTCCATTACCCAAACCTTTCTCCAACTTCACATGGCCATAACTCTCTAACCGTGAGGAGTTATGTGAAGTCCCACATACCACCGGAAATGGAATGACATGTACTATCCATATGGAATAGTCTTACCTTCAAATATATGAAAACTCATACCATTATATCAAACAAACTTGGGTCCATTAACCAAACCTTTGTGCTGCCAGAATTTTCTACCAGACTTTCTTCAATGGTTGACATCAATGACAACCAACCCAAATAATCAAAACGTTCATGTGTATTTCTCCCAATTGTGGAGTGTAAATTTTAAACAAATTTTTTATTAGATTTGCAATTTATTCCTCTCCCATTTGCATTCATTCCTTTTCGGCTTCCCCAGACACAAGATATCCTTTGAATCCATAAATGGGATGCAAGCTGTGGCTGATTGGTTTTTCTACAAGTATTATTCATTCATCAAGGTTTATGTGACCACTAGGGCCCCACATATCTTGTCTTATCTCATCCTATACTAATTGATGATGAGAGAAATAACATAACAAACAATGGGGTCAGAAGTAACCACATTGTTGCAAACTAGATGTAAAAGACTGTGGTGAGTCTTCCCTCTCCACATTGGAATTTTTGCAATCTCCAACGCTCAACATGCAAGGAAGGAAGTTGAGACCTTATATGAGTTAATACTATTATTGGTTGAACCTAAGGGCCACTATCCTCATGAGATGGATATCAGTCACATTAGGTCTGTTGGACTCACTCATCCAAATATTCACATTGTGGATTTTGAGGAGGAAAAGTTTAAAGGAGTACTCTTGTATGATGAGGTCATGTACCATCTACCCTATGATGCTGCAAAGTGAGAACTTGATATCGAACAAGAATAATTCAATATGGAAACTTTGGCCCAATTTCAGAAGTTTTGTCAGTGAGAGAAAGATACCTGAAGTTCCAAAGAACAAGAGAAGACCAAAAAGGAAGAATAACTTGAGCAGAAAAGGCTCCAGGTGGAGTAATATTTTCAAAGAAGATAAGCTGAGGAAAATATCAGAATAGGATGTTAACATGCATCCACATCAGGCTGCTCTACAAAAGAAGAAAGAAGAAGAAGCTGAAAATTTACCAGAGGATGAGGAAGCCAAGAGGCTAGCTAATGACGCACAAGCTAGGAAACTGGTTGAAGAAGAAAATGCAAAGCGATTGGCCAATGAGGTTGAGTCAAAGAGAAAATTTGATGATCTTTTGAAAAAAATCTAAATCAAGTCCTAAGTACTCCGTCGATGCCCACCCTAGGTATTGTGAATATACACCCTTTGTATTATACCCCCATAAGATCAATGCCAGGGGAATCCTCCCTTTCTTCTCAAGCTCTCAATTACGAAGGATTTGTAGTCACCATTGGGGACTACTATTTCGACAACAGAACTAGAAGTATCAAGAAGATATCATGAAAATAAAAAGAGGAGAGGACTCCAAGTCAAAGTCACACACATGAAGGATTTTGGAATGGAAGGTCATCTCTGATCTTGAAGACAATGTAGTTCAAGCGGCTTCAACACTCAACACTTTTGTTGGATTAAATGCCTCCTCTATTTATGAGGTAACTAATTTCTTGATCACTGCTAGGACCCAAGTAACAGAGCTCAAAACATAGATGAAAGATGTAAAATAAAAATTTGACATAGATGTCTAGGAAGTTGTCAACGCAACTGAAAGCCTAAACTCAGGAAAAATAAATGGTTCCCTACAGGCACAAAGAGACCACATGAATAAACAGTTTGAAAAGAGGATGAAAATCCTACGGGAAACCCATAGGGAGGAATTGGAAGTAGAAAAACATAAACTTTTTTTCGCTCAAGAATATACTACCGCCTCAATGGATACCGTGGAATCCATCAAAGCTCAAGTGTTGGCTGTCAATGAAAATCTAGATAAGGTAAAGAATGAGCTCCTTGGTCTATTGATCGACACACAAGTAGAGCAGAAAGAACAATTAAATCTGTAGAGTACTCTGATTGAGACTCAAGGAAGGTATCGAGAATCTAGTGAGGATTTTGAGGAGATGGTAAAATGGCAAGACATGCTACCTACTTCCCTACCAGTTTACTCGAAAAGAGATAGACTCATGTACCGAATTTTGTTTGAAACCAAAAAACCTCTCTTCGGGAGTGTTCATTCCACCCAAGGGGTGGTTGCTGACAAATGTGCACAAATGTGGAAAAATGCTAATGATCTCGCAACAAAGGCAGGGATACAACCACTGCAATCTATATATGCAATGAATTTTTTCAACACCAGGGTGGTTGATGTGGAATATTTAAAGAAGGCTAGCCCAAAAAGCATTAAGGAATTGATGCTTTTTGATGAAAAAAAATTGAAGAACATATGTTGTTTCCTACATGGCTTACCCAAAAGATTTGATCCTTTGTAAATGCCACGGTTGAGCAGTTACATCAAGAAGTGGCTGCAAAAGTCTGTAACGGAGAATTAATCTTAGAGAGATTGAAATCAAGCAGGATCGAGAGAATTTTTAATGACTACTCCACTTGGAAGGAACACCAAGACCAACAACAGGAGCATACCGCATCATGATTGCTAAATTTCTCATTTCTATCCTGATGTTGTTTTCTTCTAATATTGTAATCTTTGCTGGAAAATGAAGGGTCCATTTTTGTGAAATGTCTCAAATTTCTAGAATTACCACGAAAAAAGATTGTAAAAGGGATCCCTCACTATATAAAGGGAGTGTTTCCCATTTGAATGGGATTTTGGTCTTTGAAATTAGCATGGTATTATTGTTACTGAAAGTTATTTTTTGAATCCAAGAGACATTATGAATATGAAGTTTATGGTATCGATATGCATGAATGATATTTTTTTGTTTATGCATTTCTCTGTTTGTAGCCTGTGAGTGTTAGTTGATGAATTATTTCAAAATTAATATTTGCATTTTACAGCTATCATAATTTCTTAGGATGAATACAACAATAGTGTAATCGCGTTAATTTTCTCAATTCTTTGGTTCTAACAGATTATGCTATCAAATATTCATATAACTTGTGTCATGAACTTATTCTAACCAAGTAATATACATCCTTCATTGTATTCATTTATTTTGTTATTTTTCTCTTGATCAGGATAGGTTATATTAAATAACATTAGTTTAAAATTGCATCTTAGATTATTGGTTGTATCTCTTAGTTTAAGGTCAATTAGTTGTGATTTTTCCTTTTCCTTATTATTTTAATTCATTTGAGAACCTTTGGTTCTCGCATTCATATTTTAGTTAGTATTTAGTTAGATTTTTTGTTATTATTTTAGTTAGTTGGTAACCATGCCAAATCTGGTTGGAAACACTATCCCAAACAAGAACGTGTTTAGTTGGGACCTGTCACCAAGCATTTTCCCTCAATTGATTGAATGGGTCATTATGGATTGTCAAAAAAATGGCGCTAGAAGGAGGGCCTAAGAACTGAATGGCTACAAATAGAAATTTAAATTCTTCTCGTTCTACCCCAGAAGTAAGATTTTTCTCCACCACAGATTCCCATCAAATTTACTCTGAACATAATGACTTCCCTTCAGAATATATGGTGAATACTCCAACTTAGGTCAACACTCACTGTATTTCCTCTCATTCAGAAACATATTCCTCTTCTCCTCAACCTCATATCTTAACTATCTCAGAGATTAAGTCTCAAGTCAGGAGTTCAAGAGAACGAACCAATCGAGCTCTGACTAGACAACGTAGCAGACATACCAGACAATTTCCCTTAGATTACTCTCTACCTAAAAATTAGGGAAATATTCATCATATGGATCCCTATTTCGCTAACCATACTCCTATCAAGAAAACCGTTTGGTAGGGACTCTTGAATATCGTTTTCCAGAAGATATGTCAGATTTCCCTGAGTCTTTAGAATTTAATCTTGAATATTATATACTAGTTGGCGGGGCAGGAATTATACCACCCTCACCTCTCTAATACCCCCCTCACACCCCTAGAAATGAGTCAGAGAACAATTAAGAGGAAAGGGACGAATCTGAGAGTGAATTCAAAGATAACCCCTATCAAATTGTTGTATATTAGCCCACGACTGGAGAAAATGAAAACCAAAATCCTCCCCCTTACCATCCTTGGTTGTTTGTTGATGTGGTTGTTGTACCTAGATTTTAGCATGATATGTCCAGACACCCTGAGAAATTCCTTCCTAAATTTGACCCCAACAAAAAGGATTCAACCGAGAACAATATTAAGAAATTTGTGTTTGCTATTAGGTTACAAATCATTTACTAGAAAGACATTGTCTATCGTTTAATTCCTCTTATCTTCAAAGAAAAAGTGTCTACGTGGTACTTCTCTCTAGAAGAATCTTCCATTGTGAATTGAAGGACTTTTTAAAACTCTTTCCTCCAAAAATTTGGGGAAAATAAGACACCATCCACCCGTGTCCTCGAACTATCAAGAGTCAAAAGGGATGCCAAGGAACTAGTTACTGATTGCAATCAATGATTCTTCAATTCATTAAAGAAAATCCCAAGGGCCTCAAAACCTGTTGAATATTTCACAATTGAATTTTATACATCTGATTTACCCACGTCCACATCTGCTTTACCCATGTATGTGAAAAATTATGAAAAGGATACTCTAGAAGAAGATTTCCAGGAAGCCATTAAATTTGAGAAAAAATTGTTAAGTTTAAAGGGTAGTTCAAATTTAGAACCATCTAAAGATAAGGGTAAAAGTAAAATCTCTGCATCTAAATCCAGTGAAGATAAAAAAAACTATGATTCGATGGATATGGAATCTCTTCAAAGAATTATTAAAAATCTATCCAACGACTTTGTTGACCTGAAAATAGGAAATGGAGAGGGATCTTCTAATCAGAAAAGGTTTTTTAAGTTCCCACCTAAAAAAGATAGTAACATTCTCCCAACCAGCAAAGCCTCCCCCTCTCAAACGGAAGGCATCAATATGGAAGTTTTTGTCCAAGCCCTTCAAACCTGGGCAAAAAAGAATATGGATGAAAACACTGATGAGGGAGATGATGGAGGTTAGGAACAACAAGAACAACCTTGGGATTATGATGAGATGATTGAGAAACATTTAAATGGTTTGTGGGACATATATTTTGGAGAAGATGAAGGATTACATGTCTCACAAAACGTTGTAACCATCAGGAGTGTTGGTAAGAGTATTCCCGATAATACCCCCGATATTCCTAATCTTGTTTCTCCCACTACCCCTATGCCAAAACAACCTTCTCTTTCAACCAATACTACCCCTACTCCCAAACAACCTTCTCTTTCAACCAATATTACCCCTAATTCATCTAAGAATACTTCCTCCCATCCAAAAAAAATGGATCAAACAATGAAATCAAATACTTCACCTACACCCTTGGCCAAATTGGAATATGACTTTTTGGAAGATCTAAAAAAAAAATCCAACATTTCTTTGTTTGAACTCATGAAAATTCCACAAATCCAAGAAAGTTTCATTAGAACATTACAGGGTGATACTTCTCCTAGATTTCATGAATCAAACTCAGGTACCAAATGGGTAATCACAAAGATAACTTCACCTGATAAAAATACTCCATCAAAAAGTCAGGTTATGACTAATGCATCCTTAACAGGTCAAATATCAAGGTCCAACACTCCTCCTTTCCTTATCAATTTTGAAATATTCAATAGGAATGTTCATAATTGCATGGTGGATTCAAGAGCTTCATCTAATGTCATGCCCCTTAAAATATGTGAGAATATTAACATCAAACCCAAACCGTCTAGCATTCAGATTATCTATTTAGACAGGACTAAAGTTAAGGTGGTTGGAGAATTGAAAAAAGTGTTGATTAGGATGTCTGCTAACCCAAAAGTTCATCAAACAATAGATATAATAGTAGTGTACATTCCTGATAACTATGGTATGCTCTTAAGTCAAGATTGGTCGTCCATGCTGAACATTTATTTCACTATTGATTGGTCCCATCTATGGATCCGTTTCAATAGTAAAATGAACCGGATTAGGATTGATAGCGAAAGGTACATGAAACATGTAGTTACTGATTTAAATGATCAAAATGAACTGGTGATGTTCAACCATTCCATTCTTTGGAATTATTCGTTTGAGATGTTTTTTGGGAACTTCACAGCTGAACCATCAAATATCGTGGAATCTGACGCTAAATCAGAAATCCTTCATTGTGTTAGCGATCAAAATGCACTGGTATTTTGAGAGCGTTTTTATCTCTCTCTCTCTCTCTCTCTCTCTCTCTCTCTCTCTGTTTCACTCATTTACCTTTTAAGCCTTTGGCCAGTGTCTTAAACTTCTAGTTTCCTTATCATCTCTCATTGTTCATAATTGCTCCAAACCTTTGTGAGTGTGTTCTTGACTTGCATATCACAACACACATTGTTAGTATTACCTAAATCTTAATTCTATGCTTCCTTAGATTTACTATTGTTATTATTCTAAGGAATGGTGTGTGTTAAAGCACCTAAGTCTAATACATGGACCCAAGTCCATAAGTTAAGATAAATAAGGCCTTTCAGGATTTGAAGACTTGACCAAACTTTTGGGGGAACCACAGACCCAAACCATAAGCCAAACCACTTGTCAAATTACAGTCACACATGCCACAAATCGACCTAAGACCATATGCTTGATTCACAAGCTGTGAGTCGACAACACCAAGTCATAGCCCAATCCATGAGTTATGCCAAATCGACACCCAAATCGATTTTACATGTTAAATCCCAGCGCAATTTCCCAAACCCAAGATCATTCCAATGAGCAGGTGTCGAATATGATTCAACACGTTAGAGAAAGTGCTTTCCAGCACCGATTACATCCATTTAACATAGCTGTCATTTATGCTCAAATTATAGACAAATAATGTGTGGGTAGGTGTTTTGTAATTATAGCTGCATTTTGGAGTAATCGACAGGTCAAGACACATGCTGATATATAAAAGATATGCAAGCACTGAACATAGATGAATGGTATCCAGGTTTCAGAATTTGTTATCTGCTGTTGTCAAACAGGTGTGCGCAGGTGTCCTGTGGTCGCAGTATACAAACTTGGAGTGGTTAGGGTTTATTATTATCCCACTTTCAACTATATCCTGCAGAGGAAGATTCAATGGCATCTTCATGTTAAAAGATTGTAATCTTCAATCAGCCTTCTACTGCAAGAGAATAATCCATATGATTATATTAAAAATGGTAATCCAACTCATGATTCATTGGGAGATCTGTTAGAAGGTGCAGATCAAGTATTTTGTTTCACAAATGGGATGGCTACTTTTCCTGTTGTCATACATTTTGTAGAAGCAGGTTTGATCCATTAATTATGGCAATGTCCTCTGATGCATCAAAATGTGAGTATCAGTTTGTTGGGACAAATGTTGCACTCACCATGGTAAACTCTTCTCTGTGTAACTATCAAATTAGGTCAAGAGATTTCCAGGTATTTCTGAAATTGATCAGGAACATGTTAAGCAGGGCATCGATAATACAAAGAGCTGCAAAGAACGAAGGATATCCAGATATTATGCCATTCCAAGTTTTGAAGATTACAGAGAATTCTTCATCATCAATGGAAGAAAATGTATTAGTTTTTCAAAACATCTATTTTCGGATATGGAAGGGTTGTATATTAACACATTTCATTTCACTTGCTTATTTTTGGTGAGTTTAACACACATCCAGATTTACAGGTGTTGGCCTAGGTTGCTATAAATTTGCAGGGAGAGCAATCAAATGAACATTGATTTTTGATGGAACAACAATTTTGAATATGAAAGGTTTCCTTTTTTTTTTTTATCAAAAATGAGCTTTCACCAACATAGAAGGCGAAATTATAACCAATTAGATGTTGAAAAGCAGAGCTTTCATCAGCTAATTAGCAAATCCTAAGGCGAAATACCTGGTGAAACTGCAGAATGAGAATTTTGAAGAGTTGAGATCGAACAAAGCGATTTTTGGAGTGATTTAAAGGATAAGAGAGTATCAAAAGATTAATCACCAAATCAGGAAATATTCAGTTTCAAAGATTCATGGAGATTTTGAAGGTGAATGCTTAATTGGTCAATTAAAGCTCTGTTCACAGTTGTTGAAAGATTTCTAGCCACTGAAGACATGTGTATTTTCCTCCATGACACATCAGAGACATAGAAATGATGAAGACCATATGTCAAAGACCAACTATGAAGACAGGTCGATTCGTAGGAACTAGTTCTTTAGTTATCCTATTGTATTCAGTTAGTTTTCTGCTTTCTATATTTAGAAATCTAGATCCAGTTTTCCAGGATCTGAGACTTGTTGTAAAGGCTATAAACACCTATCTTTTTTACAGACCCAGGGTTCAATCTTGGATACATTTTTTCTACTGTAATAGACTCTTATTTGATAATAGAATCACGGTTTTCTTTTGTCTTCAATATCCAATTGGTCATGTATTTCGTCTCTCTGAACTTGAATTCGGTTTGTCTTAGCTTCTAAAGACTGCCATCTCTTTATTAAGCTCATAAACTTGAATTGGAGAACATCCTTTCTATCTTGTATGACCCTGCACCTTATTGTATTTGGTTACCAAGATTAGTATTCTTCATCCCCTGTTTAAACTATTTTGTCTGATTATTGATCTCTAAAAGAACTGTCTTATTCGAATGTATGATGAGTTGTCCATTTCATTAGTTATTGAGTTATCCCATTGATCCAAGCATACCTAAATTATCTTTTCTTAAGTTTCCAAGCATATTTGGCTTACAACCCCAAAGAGTTTCTTGGAGAGATAACACATTGCACCTAGATTATTGAGTCCAGTTGCGATATAACTAATCAAAATAAAAATCCCCCAGATGTATAGCCTAATGTAGTTTTTAGAGATACGTTATAAAAATGCAATGACTCTACTAACCTTTTGAAAACCAAAAAATCTGAAAATTCAAAAATGTCAGTTGAAATAAAAAAGGTGATCCTGATATGTGGACGTTATTCTTCGACGGATCAAAATCCTTAGAAGGTGCAGGAGCGAGTTGTATACTAAAATACCYGAAAGGTACTAAATTGTTAATTTCATGCATACTAGAATTTCCTTGCACCAACAAAACTATCGAATATGAGGCCCTTGTATAGGGACTTAGGAAGGTAGGTCATTTGAAAGAAGAAAAAATCAAGGTATTTGGTGACTCTGAAATCAYCGCCAGATAGGTACAAAATACTATTCATTTCCTTTCAAGTCACTTAAAAAATTATCAATCTGAAGTCTGAGAGCTAATTAAATCTTTCACTGCTTTCAATATTAACATCGTTCCCCGATCGCTAAATTCTGATGTTGATTTCTTGGCAAATGTGGCGTCCAGATTAATACCCTCAAACAAATTGATGTATATCTCCTTCTTTGTTGAAATTTTGTACATGCCATCAATTCCAAACAATATTGTAAGTTGGAGGGTATTTGACGATGACCATCAACTCATCAATTTTCTACAGCTCAAAGATACCTTCAAGGATTTTATTATAGATGAGGGCCAACATGACATACGAATGAATACTCATAATAATGATAATACTAAAGTAACGGGATCATCCAACAATATTACCAGGAGTGTGGTCAGGTTATAAAAACTCTACGACCTTCAAGACAAATTCAATAAGGTCACGAAATGCAACACCAACAACTCATAACTACAGTTCGAAATAGTAAACCTGAGACCCGAGTTTTCTCCCCAGAACATCAACCTGGGAAAAAATTGGTCTCCTGAAGAAAATCATGCATACATCAAATTATTCAAAGAATATAAAAACATTTTCTCCTGGACATATGAAGACCTTAAGACATATGATACAAAAATGATACAACATGTCATTCCCATGAAATCTCAAACCAAACCTTTCCAACAAAAGCCAAGTAAGATGCACTATAGTCTAGAACCTCAGGTTAAAGCAGAGCTAAATAAATTTTTGGCAGTTAGAATAATTTTTTCGGTAAGGCATACGCAGTGGATATCAAACTTAGTTCCAGTAAGAAAAAAGAATGGGAATTTTCGGCTCTGTGTTTATTTCATAAATGTAAACATAACCTCTGAAAAAGATAACTACCATGTACTTCCCATGGAACAAATTCTGCAATGTGTGTCCAGATAAAAAACGCTCTCCTTGCTAGATGGATTCTCAAGGTATAATCAAGTCAGTAGCTCGTGAATACCATCTTAAAACAACTTTCAAAACCAAATGGGAAACATATGCATATAGAAAAATGTCTTTCAGACTAATAAACATTGGAGCCACATTTCAATGAGCCATGGAAATTGCCTTCAGAGGTCTCGTGGGAGAATGTGTGGTAGTGTACCTAGACGACGTAACCATCTTCTCAAAGAATAAAGAGGATCATATATCTCACTTGAAGAATATATTTAATTGATGCAGGAAATACAACATATCTTTGAACCCCAAAAAATACATTTTTGTCATGGATGAAGGAAAACTTCTGGGTTTCATCATCTCCAAACATGGTATGTGGATTGAACCCAACAGGGCTAAAGCGATCGCTAAGATATCTCCCCCTCACAACAAAAATTCCATGCAGTCATTCCTCAGAAATATAAATTTCGTCAAACGATTCATACCCAGTTTTGCTGAGACAGTAAAACCTCTAAAATATATGATAAAGAAGAATGCTTAATTTAGTTGTGGATCTAAAGAAAAAGAGGCTTTCGAAAAAATCAAAGAAGATATTAATTAAGTGTCGACACTGTTAAGTCCATATTTTGATTGAGATTTCATCCTCTACCCATTTTCCTCCCATACTACTTTTGTGGCAGTTTTAACATAGAAGAACTCGAAAGAAGACGAGTTTCCTGTGGCTTTTATGAGTTTGGGACTACAAGGATATGAGATGAGTTATCCCGAAGTTGATAAACATGCATATGCGGTGTTCAAAGTTGTCAAACATTTTTTACCATTCTTACTCAAATCTAAAACTAAGGTTATTGTTCCTTACCCAATTGTTAGGAACCTCCTGGTACAAAAGGATCTGGCAGAAAATAGAGCAAATTGGATTACATCTCTACAAGAATATGACCTGGAGATCAAACCTGTGAAGATTGTTAAAGGACAAGGGCTACATAATTCCCTTGCGTTGAATCTCATGAAGATGCTCTCTATCATAACTTTGAGTTGTTTGAAAAGGAAGTATGTTACATCCCAATCGGTTCAGATCCTTGGTTTTATGAAATGAAATATTACCTGACTCATGGATCGGCTCCAAATTGTTTGGACCCTAAGAAGAAAAGGAATCTAAGGCTAAAATTCACCAAATATCAGTTGATACAGAGAATTCTATGCACAAAAAATTATGATGGCATTTTCCTTAGGTGCCTGGAGAAAAGGGATGCTGAGAAAGTCATGTATGAGATCCATGACGGACCCCCAGGAAGAAATTACGGTGGGATACTACTGCACACAAAATCCTTGGAGAAGAATACTACTAGCCTTCCATATTTAAATACGCTCATGCATATGCTAGGAAATGCCAGAAAATGCCAACAGTGCCAAACCTCAGACGAGAGAGAAAATAAATCTTCTTTCCCCTTACAACCTATCATCATCGAGCACCCATTTTAGTAGTGGTGGTTAGACTTTATTAGGGAGATCAATACAAACTCATCACAGTTTCATAAATACATATTAACAACCATTTTTATTTCACCAAATGGAGCGAGGCGATCCCTTTGAAAACCATCAATGAAAATAAGGTGATTTCATTCCTTGAATCACACATCATTACCAGGTCTGGAATTTTGGAATTTTATGTTTTTTATAATGCCAAGTATTTTTATTCTCTTAAGCTAACATAATTCTCCCTCGAAAGAAATATCAAGGTTAAGTACTCAACGAATTACTATCCACAGGGAAATGGTCTAGCAGAATCCACTAATAAGAATCTCATTAAAATCCTCAAGAAGACTATCAACGATAATCAAAGAAATTGGCATCTTACTCTTTAGAATGCTCTTTGGGATAATAGAGTAACTTCCAAGTCATCCATTGGTAACTCGCCATTTTTCATGGTTTACAGACAAGAATCCACAGTACCAACCATACTTTCCTACCCACTTTGCAATTGGCCCAATCCGTCTAGAATGAATCCTGTCTGGTAATGCAAGAAAGATTAAACATGTTCTTAAAACTTGAAGAAGAAAGGGAAAAAGATAAGATGAACTTAACCCAACACCAAGAAATGGTTAAAAGGTGGTTCGATAGATCAAATGTAGGTAATAAATATTTCCAAGACAGAGATTTGATTCTCAAGTGGGACAAAGCTAATGAGCTTAAATCAAAACACTCCAAATTCTAGAAACTATGGATAGGACCCTATCTGATCCACTAGAAAATAGGCCCTAGGAATTTCAGGCTCAAAACACGGCAGGTAGATGAGGAGGAACTCCCTGTCAATGGCCAAATATTGAAGAAAAACTTCTCCTGATCACCTATGGTGATGTATCCCTGTACATAGTAGTTTTTCAATTGTAGTTTTATTTTTAGTTTTTCTTTAAAAAAATAAAAAATGACCGTTGTTTGATGTTTTTCCTTCCCTTTTTCTTTGCTTTTATAGTTTACAATAAACCCCCTGCTACTTACTGCTACTCTGGGCTAGCCATTTTTTCGTATCAGAAAACAAATTTTTTCCCTATTAACAAATGGCAACACTGGAAAGAGGAACTTGTTCATTTGTACCAAAATAAAAGCTTCGAACCCTTAAATTATGTACCTTTCGATGAGTTCCATCTGTTATTCACTCTTATGTGACCACTCTCAAGTCTCGTTGATGTTCCTTTTCAAGCTTCCTGAAATATCCTAAATTCAATGTCTTCCACATAAAACTAGTATCTCTTCCCATTACTCCCCAATTTCAAAATGCATCTGTGTTTCGTGTTTGTAGACCCACTAAAGACAATTTTTTGACTGAGACTAGAAAATCAAAATAACTCTCGTATCACCTTGCTTCTCATTTACTACCACCTATATTGCAATCAAAATATCTAAATTCTATATCTAAATGGTGGATTCATAAGAATAATCATAAGGAATTCGAAAACTCTATTGCAAAGCATGGGAAGTACAAGTAAACATGTCGGGGCTATGGACACTTGTTGGTAGCGGGGCCATGCTTGTATGATATCGAGGTATCTTCATCAGGGCTATGGACGTTCACTAGTAGCGAATCAAAGCCAAGAAAGAGAGATAAAGAAAACACTTCGGTCTACAACAATCAATTAGCTCCAGGTATCACCTTCCCACTCCTACTTTCTCATTGAAAGAAAATGACCGACAAAATAGATGAAAAAATGGTGGGTGGATGAGTATGTGACTCTTAAACACGGACATAAATCGGTCCCCACCCATAGGCTTAAAACCCCTAACAAGCTACTGACGCCATGTTATGTCGATTATATGAAGAAGATAAGAGTTTGCACTTCCAAATTGACTGGCTACCATTTTCGCACATCGTAGTTAAGATATGACATATGTTGGCGTAGGGGCAGACCCGGGGTTGAACGCTACAACAATGCACCAACAAAGCCCTAAATACCGAACCTTTCAGAAACACCTGCGGAGTAGATGAAGTCTCACCCGAGGTAGAGGCAGGGGTGGTTGCAAGACTTAGGTGTCTGCAACCTTCGCTGGGACATAGATTTGTGATTGTATTACTTATTAAATCAATTAGCACCATCAGTTCCTCAATATGAAGTCAATGCCCACTTTGCTGATAAAACAGAGCTTCGTAACATTCACACGAATCTAATGTATTTAAGCACTTAGCATAGATAAATAGATCAGATCGAGTAGATCAAGCACTAAGCATGGCCATATAGATAATATCTAGCCTTCCCACATATAATAAGCACAAAGCATAAGTAGGTCTATTTAAATACATCAAAGCACTTAGCAAATAATATGTGAACACATCAAGACAAAGCACAAAGCAACATAACACAGTGTTTACGTGGTTCACCCCCACCCTGGGGCTACGTCCACCAATTCTTCTTCTTTATTGTCTTCATTCAATCGGTTACAAGMACAGAGCCTTAAAACCCTTACTTTGCACAGGACATAAGATATACACAGCTCTCTAGATCCTTCTTCCTTGCATTACAACACTAATCCTTCCACAATCTGCTACAAGGACATGTACTTAGCTCTGCAAGTCTCTCATAGTCATGCACAAAGCACTTACAGACTCTACTTTCACTTATCATACATTCACATCACATCGATGCACTTCCACCCCTTTTATCTAGCCTAAGTATCTATTTATATATACAAAATAGGCCTAAACATGGGTAAACCCATGGGCCGATATCCCATTTCTGTTACATATTCCCACATCCCAAAAAGGGGTTGAGATCCCGTGATATCCGCTTCTTCTTGTGCTCCTCTTTTGATAGGCTATCGAAGTCCCAAAATAGGTCAACATGACCAAGAATCTCCCAAAACTTGGTCAAGGGTCAACAGGCTCCCAACACTCACCTGTGACTCATTCCGAGTCACTCTGGTCTGATCAGTTATGCCTCAAATGCCTTGAGTTTGTCTTGAGATTCTTCGACCTGCTGCTTTGCTTCAACTTCTTTCTTGGCTAACTCCTAGATCACTGAATCATTCACTGGCCCTTCTAGGAACTGTTCTGTTGTAGTGACAACCTTTTCTAGCTCTGTTCCTCGACTTTCAACCTCTATGAACAATTGGCATGCCTTATCTTGCATAGGTGGGAGCCATTGAGTTACTTCCATAAATTTTCTCTAGATCGTATGGATCTGCTGCTAGGCGGTGCATTGCTCTTGAGATCGCTTCATTCTGTCTACAGTTGACAGGGCCTTTAGCTGCACCTATAGTGTGTCTACGTGTTGATTCTCTTCTTGGAGCTACGACTCCAGTGCCTGTAACTCTGGGTTCTCAACAATCTTCTCATACATTTTGGCACTTTGATTACTCAGTTGCTTGCACTTCCTAGCAAGAGCCTTCAGTCTCTCAACTGCGCTCCTAGCGGTTTATTCCCTTTGGTCTCTTACATATTACGGTTTCTCGGGTACTGCGCGTAGCTCCAAATCTGCTATGTGTTGCTGTAGTTGCTGAATCACTTCTTCAAGTTGTGCCACCTGCTGTGGGACTCTCTCTTTGGCCTTTACTTCAATGACTGTCATAGAGCGAAGTGCTCTGTTGACCCTTTCCTTTACTTCGAGTTGCTCTGTGAGAAAATGTTCCTTGCTTTGTTGTAGTTGTGCTCTTTCTTCATCCCACTTCGCTTGGAGAGAAAGCTTTTCCTATTCTGTAGTATTGCATTGATCTAAAAGGTATTCCTGTACTTGTGCTAAAGCCTGGGTGGCTTGCATTGTTTCTTCCTATGCTCGTCGAAGGAGAGATTCGACTGTATCAACAATTCGGTGGAGTTGAGCTGACTCATTTCCCAGTTTTGGTGTTGCCAACGACAGAGGCATAGTGGAAACTGTGCAGCTGAACTGTAGTGCTTGTTGCACCCCTTGAAGTTCAACCTTAATCTGATTGTATATATCCTCCTGCTGAGCCTCTTGCTTCTCTGCTATCTCTAGCGAAGCATCGTTCAATGTTGCTATGATGAAATTGAAGTCATCTGAGGTGAGGGTAGTCTGCATTTTGGTCATAGAGGCTTTTGATTTCTTTCGAGAAGATGGCTTCAGGGGAAACCTTCCCTTTCTTTGAGGGATCCTCCTCGTCTCTAGGTGGTGTAACCTCACCTTTCTTCTATTCAACTTCTGTGCCATCTATCTCCTTGCCATATCCTCCTTGCACAGGTGAGATGGAAGTAGTCTTCATTGAGGTACTACTTACATCTTGGGATTCTTCATTTTTCTTTGTCTTACTGGGTCCAGGTGTATCATGCGCTACTTCTGAACTGTCAATGTTAGACATCTCCTCAGGATATGCTGGAATGAGGAGGTCCGTGGACCAGTCTTTAGTAATATCTTCTAAGTCCTCTTCTATCATATTGTAGTAAGACTGAAGTTGCTGCTTGTGCTCATCAGCGCATGCTATAATATAGATGAAATGACGATCTGCGCTGAATTTCATTAAAGGCCGAAACCTATGGAGAGTATTTGGTGTGATACGAGGCTCAGACTGAATGGTTGTCTTCAGCTAGTTGTAATATGTATGGAACACGACATTTGACTTCCATTTCTTATTCATGTCACTGGAATACCACAGTGTACTGAACTTCGCATACAGAGGTTCAAAGGGCTCGATGTCCGGGAAGGTCGCACCTTCCAACATCTCCCATGCGATGAAAGTGATCAGGATTAGAAGCCAACTAAAGTGGAATTCATATCCTTGATCTTGCACTTCCCTGCAGTCTAGTTCCAACTGGTTCACAAGGTACTTCGCCCAATTCATTTGTAGTCCCTCCACGCAATTTCCTGTGAGGACGACTACAAAGACAGTCACTTGGGTGGGTCGGTTCTTGTGAACTAACTTTCCTACGATCAATTGACAGGCAAGGCACACTGTGCCGCTCTAGATAGAAGCTACCTTGTATCCTTGCGTTCCCTTCTCGACATCTCCATAAGTGTCCTTGATCCTTTGTGAGAGAGCACGGTCCAAGGCTTTGCTAGGATAGAAATCATGTGTGTCAGATCCTTGCATGCTAAGCCTGGTGATTCGATTGATCAATGTCAGATCCACTCTGATACGACAATTTAACCACAAGTATCTACCATGGTAACAAGATAGCAGTAGCTTGACACATGCATTCACTTCTTGGTGCCTTCCAAAGTGAGGAATATTCATGACACTGAGAAGTGTGGACTGCGTGAGGTTCATAGTCCATGACTGGGGAACTATCCTTTAATTCTTTCCCTTTGTTCTGGTCAGGTATTTTTGTGGGGTGAGCATGTTGTAGAACTTCCTGTAACTGAGGTCGAAGTTGCTAAACTTCAATGCTGCAATATTTTCTTGGTCTATGCGAACTGCACATATCCCCTTTAGGAGGTACGCAGTGACCAAAGCGTACTCAAATTCTCTGGGCACACTGTCTCGATTGATTGTGCCGCTCAGAGGTGGTAGATAGGCAGGTAAAATGCTCAGAATCAACTTAGCATTCGCGAGATTGTCTTTGTGCTTAGTTCTCTTTTCATCGGCTGGCCGGGATGGTCTGGATTGAGCAGTTGATGGAGAAGCTGGCAGTCCTCTCATGGATGATGCTTGTACACTTGTGGATAATCCTCTCTCCAACATGAATCTTTCAGTCATCAGGTCGATCAAAAATTCTTCAGCAACTTTCTCTATAGCGCTCAATATTTCCAACATACACACTCGGGGTTAACATTTGTGGGTTCAGGGAACAACTTAGAAAAAGTACTGAGATAGAAAGAAAGAGTGTGATAATCACTGTATAAACTCGGCTTAGTCTGCGGGCTCGAATTCTCAATTGGAAAAAGTGTTCTCAGTCCATGGCACGGTGGGATAAATAGGGAAGTTGACAACGGTTCACTTGCAATGGGTATGAGCCTCCATTAACTCTTGTTCAGTCCATTATGGCGCGGTCCAACGGTCTAATGAAGAACCATAATTGCCTTTCTGCCTGTTTGGAGCATCGATCGAACGGTTATAATGTTCCCAATGACTATATTGCTTCGTCATGGCGAAGTGCCATGTGTCGTTGTTTTGATATTCCGGCAAAGCTCCCCTTCTACAATTTTTTTGTCTGTGAAGTTTCCTTTGGAACCTTCTGCAAATTTTCAATCTTAGCTCTCTTCTTACTTAACTTTCTATCCTTTTTTCTAGTGATCTTTGTCTCAGTAGTTCTTTTTCCATTCTGATTCTTATCTTCTTTTAACATAGTTACTCCGCGCTGTTGAGATTCTTCCCTACGATTCTTGGATAATACTCCGTCTTTGTCTGGGGTAGGTAATTTGGTCTTTTGTGGGTATTCTAATGTTCTTGAAGCTTCAACATCTGGGTTGCTAGTGTTAAATAGCTTCGATCTTCTCTCCTGTTCTATAATCAATTGTGCGATCCTTCTAGTCATGAAATCTTTTAACACTTGTTTCTTCTGCTTCAAAACTTGTTCTTCTTCCTTTCGTCTGGCTTCATATTTATCAATCCAAGGTTTTCCTAGTAACATGGAAAACGGGGCGCTATCTTCAATAAATTTAATAATCTCAAAATCTTCTTCTGTCGAAATTCCATTAGCGTTCATAGGTATGTGAGCGAGCTTTCCACATAGGTTTACTAGCTTTCCTCTGAATAGTCCTATTCCTCCTAATGAAAGGATCATATCAGGCTTCCCTATGGCTTCCCAAGTTCTTTTTGTCATTATATTCACCTGTGTTTCTTCATCCAGAATACAGTCAATCTCGAAGTCTCCTATTCTTACTTCAATGCATTCTTTTTCCTTGAAGATCTCTGATAAGCTGACATGTCGGTGGCCATTCAGGGTTTCATTTATTTGAAACAATACTTTCTCTGATTCTTTTTGGGGTTCTGCTATAGTCTCCAGATCTTCCTTAGGGTTTTCTTTATTCAGCTTAGCAATCATTCTAGGGCAATCTAACACTTCATGGTCCATAGCTTTACAACAAAGACAACTAGGTCTTTTCCCAGGGAATTCCTTAGCAAGATGTCCCGATCTTCTGTAACTATAACAAAGGGTTAATCCTCTCTTTCTTTTAAATGATCCCTAGATTTTCTAGTACTACGCACTAGGATCATTGTAGCTATCTTGCAAAAAATTCTTTCTAGGATCCTGCATCCATTTGTTAGTTCAAACATTCTTTCTATGCATAGATATAACATATCTTTCACTATTCTTATCATATCTACTCATATCAAGCCTTCTTTCATCTATTAATACCCTAGTTTTCAAGCTAGGACAAACCTATCAATCATACCTAGATCCATACTTTAGAAACAAAAATTTCTACTTATCTTACTTCTACAGAGCACAAAGCTTCCAGATCTAAAAATTTTCACTATTCTTACCTTTATCAAAGCATAGAGTTTGTAGATCTTACCTCTTTTAATCAGAAATTCTCACTTTTACCTTTCTTAGAGCACAAAGCTTTCAAATCTTGCTTCTTTCCTTCAGATCCAACCTCCTTTCTTTAGATCGGGCTTCCTTCTTTAGCACGCTTTATAAATCGAGTAGGATACTACACACTAGGGCACAGATCTATGCACATAACTTTCACAATATCAGGTCGAATATTTGCACAAAGCTTCTTCTTTCTCATTTCCCAACAATCACAATTTTAGGTCCTGGAAACAGAACCATTTGTTGGCACAGGGGCAGACCCAGGGTTCAACGCTACAACAACGCACTAACAAAGCCCTAACTATCGGCCCTTCTGGCAACACCTGCAGAGAAGATAAAGTCTCACCTGAGGTAGAGGCATGGGTGGTTGTAAGACTCAGGTATCTGCAACCTTAGCTAGGACACAGATTTGTGATTGTATTACTTAGTAAAGCACTTAGCACCATCAGTTCCTCAATATGCAGTCAATACCCACTTAGATGATAAAACATAGCTTCACAACATTCACACGAATCTAATGTATTTAAGAACTTAGCATAGATAAATAGATCAGATCGAGCAGATCAAGCACTAAGCATGGCCATATAGATCAGATATAACCTTCTCACATATAATAAGCACAAAGCATAAGTAGATCTATCTATATACATCAAAGCACTTAGCAAATAATATGTGAACACATCAAGACAAAGCATAAAGAAGCATAACACAGTGTTTACGTGGTTCACCCCCACCCTGGGGCTACGTCCACCGATTCTTATTCTTTATTGTCTTTAGTCAATCGGTTACAAGCACAAAACCTTAAAACCCTTACTCCGCACAGGATAGAATATCTGTGCAACTCGCTAGATCCTTCTTCATTGTGTTACAACACTAAGCCTTCCACAATTTGCTACAAGGACCTGTACTTAGCTTTGCAAGTCTCTCACAGTCATGCACAAAACACTTACAGACTCTACTTGCACTTAAAATACATTCACATCACATAGATACACTTCTTCCCCTTTTATCTAGCCTAAGAATCTATTTATATATACAAAATAAGCCTAAGCATGGGTAAACCCATGGGCCGATATCCCATTTCCGTTACATATTCCCACATCCCAAAAAGGGCCAAGATCTCGTGATCTCTGCTTTGTCTTGCACTCCTCCTTCAACAGGCCGTTGAAGTCCCAAAATAGGTCAACATGACCAAGAATATCCCAAAACTTGGTCAAGGGCCAACAACATATATTTAACTAGGTGAATATCTTGGCCTTTAACATTTTCCTACATGCTAAAAACCTCCCAGGTACAAAGAAGCCATGATTTTATATGCCTGCTAATATGATATAGGCCATTTGTTCATCAATTCAATTTCCCGAATTGGGATGGAATTGGAACCAAAATCAGCCCCCCATTCATTTGTATTTCTCCTAATTGTGGAGCATAAGTTTCATTTTTTTTTAATGAGATTTTCAATTTATTCCTCGCCCGTCTGCATTCGGTCCTTTTCAGATTCCCCAGACACATTATATCATTTGAAGCTAGATATGGGATGAAATGGGTGGATGATTAGTTTTTCTGCAAGTATTATTCATTCATCAAGGTTTATGGGACCACCGGGGCCCCACATCTCTTGCCTTATTTCATCCCAAACCGATTTTTGATGAGAGGAATAGAATACCAAACAATGGGGTCCGAAGTCACCACATTGTTGAAAACTAATAGTTAAAGACTGTGGCCAGTCTTCCCTCTCCACATTGGAAGTTTCTCAATCTCTAACACTCAACATGCAAGGAAGGAAGTTGAGACCTTACAAGAGTTAATCCTATGCTCGTGTGAACCTAAGGGCCATGATACTCATGAGTTGGTTATTGGTCATGTCAATTTTGTCGGAATTACTCATCCAAATATTCACATTGTGGATTTTGAGGAGGATAAGTTTAAATGAGTACTCTCATATGATGAGGTCATGCACCATCTACCCCATGATGCTGCAAAGTGAGAACTTGATCTCGAACAAGAAGAATTCAAGATGGCAACTTTGGCCTAATTCCAGAAGTTGTGTCAGTGAGAGAAAGATACCAGGAGTTCCAAAGAATAGGAGAAGACCAAAAAGGAAGAATAACTTGAGCAGAAAAGTCTCCAGGCAGACCAAGATTTTCAAAGAAGACAAGCTGAGGAAAAGATACGAATAGGATGTGAACATGTGGCACATCAGGCCGCTCTACAGAAGAAGAAAGAAGAAGAAGCTAACAATTTAGCAGAGGATGACGAAGCTAAGAGGATAGCTAATGACTCATAAGCTAGGAAACTGGTTGAAGAAGCAGAGGCAAATTGATTGGCCAATGAGGATGAGTCAAAGAGAAAATATGATGAGATTTCGAAACAGAATCTAAACCAAGTCCCAGGTACTCCGTCGACGCCCACCCTAGGCATTATGAATATACATCTTTCGGAGTATACCCCCATAATCTCCATACCAGGGGATTCCTCCCTTTATTCTCAAGCTGTCAATTTTGAAGGATCAGTAGTTGCCATTGGAGACTACTATTTTGACAATAGAACTAGAAGTATGAGAAGAGATCAACGAAAATAAAAAGAGGAGAGGTATCCAATTCAAACTCACACACATGAAGGATTTTGGAATGGAAGGTTGGACATGATCCTAAAGAAAATGTAGTTCAAGTGGCTTCAATGCTCAACGATTTTGATATATTAAATGCCTCCTCTCTTTTGGAGGTAACTAATGCCTTGAACACTTCCATGACCTAAGTATCAGAGCTTGAAACAGAAATGAAAGATGTAAAAGACCATTTCAACATATATGTCTAGGAAGAAATCAACATAGATGAAAGCCTAAACTCAGGAAAAATAAATGGTTCTTTATAGGCAAAAAGAGACCACACGAATGAAGAGTTTGAAAAGAGGATGAAAATCCTATGGGACACCCACAGGGAGGATTTGGAAGTAGAAAAACATAAACTTATTGATGCTCAAGAAAAGACTATCACCTCAATAGGTATCGTGGAATCCATCAAAGCTTAAGCTATGTCTATTAGCAAAAATATAGAGAAGGTAAAGAATGAGCTCCTTGATCTATTGATCGACATACGCGTAGAGTGGAAAAAACAATTAAATATGCAGATTACTCTGATTGAGACTCAAGGAAGGTATCGAGAAGCTAGTGAGGCTTTTGAGGATATGGTAAAATGGTAAGATAGGATACAACCTACACCTACTTCCCTGCAAGTTTACTCGAAAAGAGAAAGACTCAGGTATCAAATGTTTTTTGACACCAGCAAACCTCTCTGCGGGAGTGTATGTTCCAACCAAGGGGTGGTCGCTGACACATGTGCACAACTGTGGAAAAATGATAATGATCTCGCAGTAGAGGCAAGGATATAGCCACTTCAATCTATAGATGAAACAACTTCTGTCAACACCAAGGTGGTTGAGGTGGAAGATTTAAAGAAGGCCATTCAGAAAAGCATTCAGGAATTTATGCTTTTTGATGACAAATCAATTAAAGAACATATGTCATTTCCTACATGGCTTACCCAGAAGATTTGATCCTTTGTAAATTCCACGGTGGAGAGGTTACATCAAGAAGTGGCCACAAAAGTTTGTAATGGAGAATCAGTCTTAGAGAGATTGCAATTGAGTAAGCTCGAGATCATTTTTAACAAATACTCCACTTGGAAGGAACACCAAGACCAACATCAGTAGTAGACCATGTCATGATTGCTAAATTTCTTATTTCTATCCAGATGTTGTTTTCTTCTAATTTTGTAATCTTTGTTGGAAAATGAAGAGTCCTTTTTTGTGAAACGACTCAAATTTCTAGAATTGCCACAAAAAAATATTGTAAAAGGTATCCCTCACTATATAAAGGGAGTGAAACCTATTTGAAAGGGATTTTGGTCTTTGAATATGAAGATTATGGTATCGATATGTGTGGATGAGATTATTTTGTTTATGCATTTCTATGTTTGCATCATGTTGACGATAAAAATCACAACGAGGATTTTGCCGACAAAGTATTGCTGAAGAATATTATTATAAGCTAATGAGATATATAATAGTAGTAGGTGGGACCCCCTTGTATATTGGGAGATCAGATCTGGTTCTTGTTTCATTTTTATGTTGTTGTTCGACACTGCTTACAGGGTTCTACATGATTGATGAAATCTTGGTTTTTTTGGCAATGGATAATGCCTATTATTTGTTGTTTCTAATTGCTCTAAGCTCTAAATTCCATATTGTGTGAATGGCTTATATCCATTGTTATCACATTGTTATTAGCGCCATGATCTATTACATGTTTCACTTGCACAAAACACAGGTTAGTCATGACAAAAGATAAAAGAAATATGGAACAAGTCCAATGGAAAAAAGGATATCCTATACTATGCTATGATATGATACATTATATGCAAATGAATTTAAAAGGATTGTTGTTAGTCCTAGCTAACAAAGTTAGTGGCTATATGATTTACTGAGTTTTATGAAAACATGGTTGCTATGCATTATGGTATAGTTGGAAATGGTTAAAGGTGATATGGGTGGCACATTTGACAAGTGATTGATGTTAAGTTCAATGCATAGAATAATTAAGCGGATTAATGGAAGGTTGGTTGGCGTGAATTAAGGAATTGAATGAGTGGAGGATGGAGGAGATGTCCATTTACTACATGTCACTCCATACCCCTTTCACTAGTCGTCACCCTATCTTGGCTATTGTTCAATTGTGCTCGTTGTGGTTAAGCTCTTATTTTCCGGCAAGGGAAGAACCACTCGACCAAGCTCACGTTTTTAAGGCTTTTGGTTATAGGTATGTCTTTTTATCCATCAATGAACCTGCTTTGGTTATGAAATAGATATTGGCTCGGTGATGTATGGGTCTGTGCTTTTCTTAAGATTGGCAACTGTGTGAACTTGTGATATTTCTCTTGAATGGATGGTTTGTGTGGTTTTCATTACAATGATGGTTGAATTCACAGTTTCATTTATCACTCTGACTGCTAGAAGCCATGAAGGCTCTCTTTCATCCTTATTGGTTTGGGTTGAAGGGTTTCATTCAGTCCAGATTGGTTGGATGTCTCCACAATTTTCTTCTCACCATACCCAGTCATTTTGCTAATTATGGGGTTGCTGGGTTTGAACTACCTTGTGTCACTGCATATCGTTTCACTCAGGTATGGGTTCATTCATGCTAATGATGTTTGTGCAGTGGGTTATGATGGCTATTATACCAAGGGGTTTTCTTAAGGTTGATTTCTACTTCTTGGCTATGTTTTATCTCAGCATTCTTCGGGTTGATTGGGAAAACCATAGGGGTTATACCCTGTGTGTTCTCAGTGTTACTATGGACCAAAATGAAGCCTCTGCTCCTGTATTCATAGTATCTACTATATCATAAAATCTCATCCTACCTGCGAAGTTATTGGTGGTATGTCCGATGTGTCCACTATATGGTCTCAGAGGTTCTCACCTGCTGTTGGGGGTCGACTCTAATTTCCCTGTGTTAGTCCACAAGGCGAACCCTTGATTACTTAAAGCTTGGTTTTAATAAATGGATCCTGTTATATCATGTCGGGTATATTTTTGATTGTTATGAGTTGGTGGGGTATCGTCGACAGTGGTCGATTGTTGGCTCGTCTCTGTTGATTATGTTGACAGTGGTTTTTGTTATTGGTATTTAGTCACTGCATTGGTTATTATAACAATCAAATCGATAGCTCAGCATGGTAAATTGGTTGATCTGAGAAATGGGATTGAATACACAATCGTTGTCTCTTATATTGTAAATATTGAATTGTTAACCCAACATTAGTTTATAATTGATTAAGTCACAACGATGCTTCATGCGTGATGCGTTGGTATGTGTGGGCTTCCTACAACATGTTTAAGTTGAAGTGATGGTTGTTGTTACTGTGTGTTTTAATTCCCAATTGGGAGTATTGAAATTTAAAAATCATGATAATCATAGCTTGGTTGTCCACTGCATATGTTATGGATATCGTTTGGTCACACCATCAGAGATGCGCATGGGTTTTTAAACAGTATGGTTTTGTTGCAATTTGATTGATTTAAGAAATGGGATTGGCCATACTATTGTTGCCTCCTTGTATTGGATTGATAGCTAGACATCGTTTGATGTTTGGTTTTGGCGTAATTAGACATGTAAAGTCATAGAAATTCTCTTGCGTTTTGTTGAATGGTATGTGTATCCCACAACATCGTATGAGTTGAAATGATGATTGTTGTTACTATGTGTTTAAATGGAAAGTCATGATTATTGAAAATTGAAATATTGATGACTGTGTTTGACTGTCCACTATGTATGTTTGATGAATATCATGCATCGTAGCAGAGATAGGCATGAGTTCTGTGAAAATATGCTATCCTTACAATTTAATTGTTAAATGAAATTGAGGGATGAATTCGGGCATGTTTTTTTGTCTATGTTTGAGTGAGGAAATAATTCATGGACAGTGGTTAATGTTTTGATGTTGAACAGAGTGGAAGTAAGTGACTGTGTGTTCATTTGGAAAATGCTTAAAATATTAAATGGGAAAAATGAGAATAAACATAACTCTTCTACGAGTTGTTGTGGAAGGAATATTGTCTTATTTTGATGACACTGTGTTAAAGATTTAATTGCGAACAATGAGTAAGTTAATACGTAGAATCAATTGAATTATACACAGTAGTTGTTTAATTGATCGCAATCACTATTTGATTGGTATTGGATTTTTTGCATTTGATATAAAATAGTTTGATGGATTACTTAATTAATTTTATGAACAATATCTACTCTCTTTCCCTACCATTATTTCACTTTTCGCTAATTACAATCTCCTCGCTTTCCCATATCCATTTTCCACTCCCTATTCCTAAAATTTAATTACAGTTAAGAGAATTTTGTATTGTAGCAATTTGAAATCACAGTTTCTTGGATGGATTGCAGTGACATGTTCCTTGGTTTACATTACAGTTGATTGTGTGTTGTCCGTGAGCAGTAACCATGATTTTTTTCCCTCTCATTTTAACATTTTTCACTCAATTTAAACCTCTTGCATATCCCAAAACCTTTTGTTCACCCCCTACTCATTGACAACAATTAAACAATTTGTATGGATTGGATTGCATGAGTTTGATATGTTGCTGAGCCAAAATTTGTTTCATATTTTAAAAGATTTGTCATGTATGGTTGTTAAAGAAACTACTTGCTAATCAATCATGCATACAGGAATGAGATTTTTCAGTAGAGGTAACCGAGGAAGAGGTAATTGGAATAGGGGATTGAGAAGGCCAAGATTATCCATTCACTTTGATGTTGACTCTCAAGAGTTAGGTCATCTTTTTCAGGATGGGTTTTTCAATTGTATTGGGCAAGGAATGGTACAACCTAGGCCTGAAAGGCCTCCTTTCAAAGCTCCACAAGCCCCTGGTATTCACGTGCCCCCTCATGTCTAATTGAAACCCAAGGTTCCTGAAAATGATAGATGTCAAGATATTGTCCACCCAATAGTCTCCCAACATCGTGGCTGGCCCAGTTTGTCTTTACATACTCCCCCACCTATCAATCAGATTCTCCAAGTTGCACCTGTTCACTCACTAGTTCAGTCCTCCCATGCTAGAAAAATGTTTAAAACCGAGGCCCACCATGCCCCTGACAAAGGAAAAGCCATTGTTGCCCCTTCCTCACCCTCCAATGGCTCTGATAAATCCATGTCCTCCTGGATGCATTTGAGGGACGATTGTTCTCATGTGAGCAACGAGATTAGGCCTAAAGGCTCAACACAACCAAAGGAAGATTCAGAGAGATCAAGGGGTGACAACAATAACAAGGGAAATATTGCATCTCAGAGTGGAAAATATGTTTTTTGAGTTTTTATTTTATTTATTATTGATGACAATTGACTTCAAAAGTTTTGGACAACATGTTTTTTTTTGGATATATGAGTACTATATTTTTGAAAATAATTTCAAATATCAATGAGATATATTGTCAAACATGAATGTGATGATGGGAGTCACAAGGAGGGATGTTTTGTTTAATTGAATAAGTTATGTTATGATTTTTAAGAGCTAAAAGGGAGTCACAAGGGGTCCCACCTACTTGTTATTATTTATTTAAAACCCTTATTGTGATTTATTACTTTCCCCCCTAACTAAAAATTTGGTTGAGTTTTAGTTAACTTAACTAATGAAGTAGTTCAATTAGTTAAAAGCAAAAGGAAAGAGAGGAACAAGAGGAGGATAGAAGGAGAAGAATACTAAGGTTTTCTCTTTGATTTTGTGTTGACATAGTTCAGTTTTCATTCATTCCTTAATTTATGACAAGCCTAATTATTTTTTATGATAGAAGGGTCTTATTGTAGACAACAAGATTCAAGGCTAAATTACATCATCCAGACACTTGTTTTTCAGAGGTGTTGATTTGTCTTTGATAGTCTATGTAGACTTGTCTATTTGTGAATTAGTTTTCATGACCAACAAAGGCTATTGTGCAGAGTTGAGTGGGCAACAATCTGTGGCATTATGATTAAGCTTTTAGAGTTCAATTTTTTATTTTCTGTCAGATGTCCTTTTGTATGTTTCATCGAGGACGTCTAAGTTTGACTTTGATCCAAAACTTCTTCACGAAATTTTATAAAAAGGATGAATCTTTGATGAATTGGAATGAAATAAAGGATTTATTTATGTCTCATATGTCTTGATTATCGACTTGGTGTCTTTACTTATGTCTTTACATTTATTTCAACAACTGTTATATTCAGAAAATCATATAAATAATGAATTTTCCAGCAAGCTTTTATTTATAAAAAGACTAGCCTAAGCACTTGTAACCAATACTTGTGAGTTAGGATATTAATTTTGATAGCTATAAACATAGGGTGATATTCCCATCTATTTTTCTTTAGCCAAGAAGTATCTGAAAATGCTTGAGTAAGATCATTTCATATATTTTCCTCAACATTTATTTGGCAACCATACTGGGGAGATCTTCAATATCTCTCTGGTCAATTTTTATATTTGATTATCATCGAATACATCTATTTTTCTGATATTTATTCTTTGACTGTTTTATTTCTTAATGATTGTGCATGTTGCAAGGTAACCCAATATTGAGCCCGGTCTTCAAGATCAGACCATCATTGCTTCAAATTTGTTTAATACCATTTTAGACACTCCCAATACTCATGTTGATATTAATCATTCATGGGCAACAATTGAATGAGATATTAGTGCCCAAGAATGTTGGGAAGCTAGACGTAGACAGCTTAGAAATCAGCAGTAACCTTCTTGTTCCTTCAATTTTGGCCTTACTTTCATGTCCTTAGAATCTCATGTTTCTAGAAGAAGAAGAGGCTTATCACCTGAAATTAATCCTATTGATGAAATAGGAAGAAAGAATGTTGTGTTATCTACCCAACAAAGTGCTCTAAGGTGAACTTTGTCTGATTCATCTAGTTCATATTTCTCTCCCTCACCTATCATAGACAAGATGGCATCTAGTGGAGGCTCTGGTGGCACTGGAAGTGCTTCCTCCTCTCAATATTCATGTTCATTAGTGATTGGTAGCTTATATAGAAACCATATTCCTATCCAATCTACCACCAACCCCACCAAAGTCATTAAAAAATATGGACTTTTTTAGTTTGAAGAAGACGTCACAACCACACTGTGGCATGTGTCCTCTCCTCTTAACCTAGCACCTGCTACTCCTCCACTTCCTAAATTCAAAGAGCATCTCCCTAGGTTTTCGGTAAACAACACTGTCACTACAAACAAACACTTAGTGGCATTTTCTAATGCTTGTCACAACATAGGGGCTAATGACAATGATACTTGCATGTGCTTATTCATCAACTCCTTGGAAGGAAAGGCTGTGGTCAATTTCTTTGACCTTCCTCCTAAGATTATGTCTACTTGGGAGGAGTTAATCTATTGGTTCAGATCCACTTATGGGAAATCCAAAATCCCAGCTGAGAAGTTACGAGAATACAATAACATCGCCTATAAGGATGGTGAGACCATTAAGTCCTTCAACTTGAATTTCACTAAGTTATACAATCAGATCCTTGAAATCATTCAACCTCAAAACCAAGACTCTTTCATGCATTACCTTCCCTCTATCTTCATAGGCTTGAGGAAAAATCCATTGATAATCTCAGTTTTTCTCTGTATACTTGTTTAGAGTATGAAGAACAGCTTGAAAGAATAGGTCTTCCTCAGGGAGAATCAGTTAAATAGATAGACATGTCTTCCCTCTTACAGCTAGTACAAGATATGAACAATCGTATGATAGCGTATGAGCGAAAGGGGATTGTCTCCCCTCTCACCCTTAGAGCTTCATCCTCTTCTGCACCTCCATTTAGAAGCCCAATTGAAAATAATTTTCAGCCTAAATCTATCTTGCCTCGAAGTTGGTGTAACTTTTGCGAGGAACACCACGAGGAAGCAACATGTGAGGTAAGGAAGAGTGCTAGAGATAAGATCTTTGGTAAAAGACCAGAAACTACCATCGTTGTCCTAGATTTTGTAGAGCCAGAAGATGTCATGATTATCAATACTAAGAACAATTCCTATGCTCCCAAAGGCAAGTTTGATCCTCCCCGAAATTATTCCAGCCCGAGCTCATCCTCACCTGCTACTACTATTCAGGTTCCTAAGGTTCCTGAGAGTCACGGAATTACTTCCCCTCTCCCCTCTTATGAATACAATATCCCAAATCAGTTGGCCAACATCAAAGAAGATGCATCCCTTCTGGACGTGGTTGTCATCCCTGAACAACAAAGGCATCTGAAACTATTCATGAAAGGTAAATATTTTATGGTAGACAACCTCTCTGAAGAGGTAAATGAAGAGGATTCATCTGTAAATAAAGTAGGTGTACATAACTTTAGATACCCTATAAAAAATCCCTCTTTTTATATTTCTGTAAATATTATGGATAAGATTGTCGATTGTTGCCTCATTGATGGTGGTTCAGGCCCAAGTGTGATGTCAAAGATTGTTATGGAAGATCTAGGCTTGTCTTGTACAAATGAAAATGCTAGAAGCATGCTCTCCTATAATAGTCTACAACAAACAAAAATAGGTGAGATTAAATATGTGACCTTAGTTTTTTGTGCACACCCTAAAATAAGGACAACCCTTAGTATTCAGGTAATTGATATGCCAGTAAGAAATTACTCAATCATCTTGGGAAGAGATTGCAAGATTTAATGGGTGGATACCTCTCACTCGATGGAACACATTTATCCGTTCCTCAGAATGGAAAAAACATTATAGTCCTTAGAGAGGGAAGGATTTCACCTTACATAAAGAGTGTCCCACAACCTAATGTAAACTATATCAAAGAGGACCTAGGATTGTATTCCATCTTTGCTGAGGAGGATAACATTCCCTTGGAACAAATTGATTTAGATGATGGTATGTGGCACATGCACTTTGATGGTTCATGCTCTAATGAAGGCAACGAAGTTGGAATTTTCTTGATTTCTCCTATAGGAAAAATGCATAATTTTTCTTATAGGTTGGAGTTTGCTTGCACAAACAATGTCACTAAATTCGAATCTTTATTATTAAGCATTGAAAACGCCTATAATATTGGTTGTGGTCACCTTTAAGCTTTTGAGGATTCCCATATTGTGGTGAAACTTGTTTGTAAGATATACTCTCCTAGAAACAAGTTGATGGAGCGATATACCCAAATAGTTTGGGCACTTATCTCAAACCTATTATCTTTCAACATCACTCATGTCAAGAAGGAGTTAAACTCAATGGTTGATCGGTTAGTTGTTTTTGCAAACTCTCCTGATCAACAACTTCTGTTGCGCAGACCTGATTGTACCTTTCAATCGTTATATCGTCCACATATCCCTAACAATATAGAATCTTGGTAGGTCTTCCCCAACAATGAGAGCATTTGTGATTCGATTCAAAATGAACCTCTTAATCCTAAAGGAATTACATCCATAGAAGATAACAAGATTCCTAAGGGCTTGAATCCTCTAGAGAGTTCATTTTCATTGAGTGATGTAGGCAATAAAGAGAAATAGAAAGAAGAGGAGTCAAGAAGGAAGGAGGGTGAAATCATATCCTTGAACCTTGGGGCACCCGAGTCTCCAAAGAATGTTAAAATAGGTGCTCGATGTTCTAATGAAGAAGAAATGAATTTTGCCAAGCTACTTGGTGGATTTCAGGGTGTTTTTTCTTGGTATTATGAGGATCTTCATGGTTTTGATCCTGGTATTATACAACATGATTTCCCCATCAAGGCATGAAACTAGTTAGGAAAAAACAAAGACCTATTAAATCTACATTTAAAGAAACTATTCAAAGGGAGTTGGAAATTTTTTTGAAGGATGGGATCATTTTTCCAGTCAAGTACTCTGAATGGGTTTCCAAATCAGTACATGTTTTGAAGGCCACTGATCATATTAGAACCTCAATTGATTTTCACACATTCAATAAGGATATTATGAAAAATCCCTTCCCTCCCCCTAACATGGAAATGATTTTGCAGCATGTTGTAAGGTCACAGACGAGGCCCTTACTTGACAGTTTTTTTGGTTACAATCAAATCAAGGGAAAATGGGAAGATGCTCACAAAACCACTTTTATCACTAATTGGGGTACCATGACTTATAAACACATGATTTATGGCTTACCTGATGCAAGTATCACTCTTAAAAGACCTATACAAACAACTCTTTATGAATTGATCAGTATTCATATCTACCTTGATGATCTAATTGTATATGTTAAAGGGCTGATAATTACCTCAGAGTTCCAAGTGTTATTTCTAGGTCCTTTCAAAATTTCTTTCACCCTGGATACCAAATCTTACACTCTAAAGTATTTACATGAGCAATTGTTTTCCTGCAGCACTAACGGTTCTCACTTGAAACATTACGTGGGACCAACGTGAAAATTTCTAACATTGTTTGGATCTTTTGTATACTAGTAGTCTAGCCCTGCTTTCAGTTTTTTGCCATTTTCTTTTCTGCTGATAGTAGTTTGATTTCTACTTTCAATTTTTAGCAATATGCTTTTACATTTTTGTCATTTTATCTCTGCTGTTTTAAATTTTTTAATCTTAATTCTGTCATGATTTTTATTGTTTTTTCGTCTTTTAGTTGATTCTGGTCAAAGAATAAGATGTTGGATGAGTTCTTCCACAGTGACACTGCTGCAAGATATTGTTAGTCAATAGAAATCAAGCTTACACAGCAGTAACGATGTCCCCCTGAAAGCACTTGAATCTTCCTTCGTTGTTGTCTTTTAAAGAAATTGGTTATCTCCTGCTTTTTCTTTCCATTTCTCCATCCATTTGAGAATCTAAAAGAGCAAGTCCATAATTTTTCTCCTTGAAATAAAAGAGAAAATTATGGATGAACGATTATGCATGTAGTGATAAACCCCCTCATACTTAACATTTTTCATGAGTTATTCCCAAATTCCTGGTCATTTTTCCATTAAATCCGCTCACTCCCCCCTATTGCATAATCTTCCTGGTTATATCTTCTTGATCTGTTTTTGTCAGTCTGTGGAACCATGAGTTCCAAGTCCTAAATCTGTTAAAAACAAATTTCCCTGTGGAGTCGACAGTTTGTTGACGATAAAAATTGCAACGAGGATTTTGCTCGCAAAGTATTACTAAAGCCTATTATTATAAGCTAACGAGATATTTAATACTAGTAGTTGGGACCCCCTTGTAGATTGGGAGATCAGATCAGATCTAGTTCTTGTTTCATGTTTATGTTGTTGTTCGACATTGCTTACAGGGTTCTATATGATTGATGAAATCTTGGTTTTATTGGCGATGGATAATTCCTATTATGTGTTGTTTCTAATTGCTCTAAGCTCTAAATTCCATATTGTGTGAATGGCTTATATCCACTATTATCACATTGTTATTAGCGCGATGATCTGTTACATGTTGCACTTGCACAAAACATAGGCTAGTCATGACAAAAGATAAAAGAAATATGGAACAAATCCAATGGATAAAAGGTTATTTTATACTATGCTATGCTATGATACATTATATGAAAATGAATTTAAAAGGATAGTTGTTAGTCCTAGCTAACAAAGTTAGTGGATATACAATTTATTGAGTTTTTGATATGCGTTATGGTATATTTGGAAATGGTTAAAGGTGATATGGGTGGCGCATTTGACAAGTGATGGATGTTAAGTTCGATGCATAGATTAATTAAGAGGATTAATGGAAGGTTCGCTGGTGTGTGGCAAGGGATTGAATGAGTGGAGGATGGAGGCGATGTGCATTTACTACACGTCACTCCATACCCCTTTCATTGGCCATCACCCTAGCTTGGCTATTGTCCAATTGTGCTCGTTGTGGTTAAGCTCTGATTTTCAGTCAAGGGAAGAACCGCTTGACCAAGCTCACGTTTTTAAGGCTTTTGGTTATAGGTATGTCTTTTTTGCCATCCATGAACCCACTCTGGTTATGAAATAGATATTTTCTCAGTGATGTATGGGTTTTTTATTTTCTTAAGACTGAAAACTGTGTGAAATTGTGATATTTCTATGGAATGGATGGTTTGTGTGGTTTTCATTACAATGATGGTTGAAGTCACAGTTTCATTTATTCTGAGTGATAGAAGCCATTAAGGCTCTATGTTGTCCTTATTGGTTTGGGTTGAAGGGTTTTATTCAGTCCAGATTGGCTAGATGTCTCCAAAATTTTCTTCTCACCATACCCAGTCATTTTTTTTATTATGGGGTTGTTGGGTTTGAACCACCTTGTGTCATTGCGTATCGTTTCACCCGGGTATGGGTTTGTTCATGTTTTTGATGTTTTCATAGTGGGTTATGATGGCTATTATACCAAGGGGATTGCTTAAGTTTGATTGCTACTTCTTGGCTTTATTTTATTTCAACATTCTTTGGGTTGATTAGGAAAACCAGGAGGGTTATACCCTGCGTGTTCTCGGTGTTACTACGGACCAAAATGAAGCCTTTGTTCCTCTACTCATAGTCTATCCTATATTATGAACTGTCATCATTTATATGAATTTATTGGTGGTATGGCCTATGTGTCCATCATATGGTCTCGGAGGTTCTCACCTGCTATTGGGGGTTGAATCCAGTCTCCATGTGTTGGTCCACAGGATGAACCCTTGATTACTTAAAGCTCGGTTTTAATAAATGAAGCTCGTTATATCTTGTCGGGTATATTCTTGATTGTTATGAGTTGGTGGGGTATCGTTGATAGTGGATGATTGTTGGCTCATCTTTGTTCATTATGTTGACATTGGTTTTGGTTATTGGTATTTAGTCATTGCATTGGTTATTATAACAGTCGAATCAATAGCTCAGCATGATAAATTGGTTGATATGAGAAATGGGATTGAATACATAGTCATTGGCTCTTATATTGTAATTATTGAATTGTTAACCCAACATTAGTTTATAATTGATTAAGTCACAATGATGCTTCGTGCGTGATGTGTTGGTATGTGTGGGATTCCTACAACATGTTTAAGTTGAAGTGATGGTTGTTGTTACTGTGTGTTTTAATTCCCAATCAGGAGTATTGCAATTTAAAAATCATGATAGCCGCAACTTGGTTGTCCACTGCATATGTTATGGATATCATTTGGTCACACCATCAGAGATGCGCATAGGTTTTTAAATAGTATGGTTTTGTTGCAATTTGATCGATTTAAGAAATGGGTTTGGGTATACTGTTGTTCCCTCCTTGTATTGGATTGATAGATAGACATCGTTTGATGTTTGGTTTCGGGGTAATTAGACATGTATAGCCACATAAATTCTCTTGCATTTTGTTGAATGGTCTGTGTATCCCACAACATCGTATGAGTTGAAATGGTGATTGTTGTTACTATGTGTTTAAATGGAAAGTCAGGATTATTTCAAATTGAAATATTAATGATTGTGTTTGACTGTCCACTGTGTATGTTTGATGAATATCATGCATCATAGCAGAGATAGGAACAGATTCCGTGACAGTATGTTCTCCTTACAATTTAATTGTTAAATGAAATTGAGGGATGAAATAGGGCATGTTTTTGTGTCTGTGTTTGAGTGAGGAAATAATTCACGGGTAGTGGTTGATGTTTTGATGTTGAACAGAGTGGAAGTAAGTGACTGTGTGTTTATTTGGAAAATTCTTAAAATATTAAATGGGACAAATGAGAAGAAACAAAACTCTTCTACGGGGTGTTTTGGAAGGCATATTGTCTTGTTTTAATGACATTGTGTTAAAGATTTAATTGCGAACAATGAGCAAGTTAATACACATAATCAATTGAATTATAATTTGATATAAAATGGTTTTATGGATTACTTAATTAATTTTATGAAAAGTATCCGCTCTCTTTCCCTACCATTATTTCACTTTTCACTAATTACAGTCCCCTCACCTTCCCATATCCATTTTTCACTCCCTGTTCCTAAACTTTAATTACAGTTAAGAGAATTTTGTATTGTAGCATTTTGAAATGACAGTTTCTTGGATGGATTATAGTGACATGTTCCTTGGTTTACATTAGAGTTGATTGTGTGTTGTCTGTGAATAGTAACCATGATTCTTTCCCCCCTCATTTTAACATTTATCGCTCAATATAAACCCCTCGCATATCCCAATACCTTTTGTTCACCCCCTTCTCATTGACAACAATTAAAAAATTTGTATGGATTGGATTGCATGAGTCTAATATGTTGTTGAGCCAACATTTGTTTCATATTTTAAAAGAGTTGTCATGTATGGTTGTTAAAGAACCTACTTGCTAATCAACCATGCATACATGAATGAGATTTTTTAGCTGATGTAGCCATGGCAGAGGTAACCAAGGAAGAGGTAATTGGAACAGGGGCCTGAGAAGGCCAAGATTCTCCATTCACTTTGATGTTGAATCTCAAGAGTTAGGTCAGATTTTTCAGGCTAGGTTTTTCAATTGGATTGGGCAAGGAATGGTACAACCTAGGCCTGAAAGGCCTCCCTTCCAAGCTCCAAAAGCCCCTAGTATTCCCATTCCTCCTCATGTCTCATTGCAACCCAAGGTTCCCAAAAACAACGGATGGCGAGAGATTGTCCACCCGACAGTCTCCCAACACCGTGGCTGGCCCAATTTGTCTTTACCTGTTTCCCCGCCTATCAATCATATTGTCCAAGATGCACCTTTCCACTCACCAGTTCAGTCCTACCATGCTAGAAAAAGTTTGAAAATAGAGGCCCATCATGTCCCTAACAAAGGAAAATCCATTGCTGCCCCTTCCTCACCCTCCAATGGCTCTGATAAATCCGTGTCCTCCCAGATGCGTTTGAGGGGCGATTGCACTCATGTGATCAGCAAGATTAGGCCTAAAGGCTCAACACAACCAAAGGAAGATTCAGAGAGATCAAGGGGTGGCAGAAACAACAAGGGAAATATTGCATCTCAAAGTGGAAAATATGTTTTTTGAGTTTTTATTTTATTTATTGTTGATGACAGTTGACTTCAAAAGTTTTGGACAACATGTTTTTTCTGGATATATGAGTACTATATTTTTGAAAATAATTTCAAATATCAATGAGATAAATTGTCAAACATGAATGTGATGATGGAAGTCACAAGGAGGGATGTTTTTTTTAATTGAATAAGTTATGTTATAATTGTTAAGAGCTAAAAGAGAGTCACAAGGTGATCTAAAAATGTTAAAGGCTTGTAACTTTGAAATATTTGCAAGTTTAATTTAAGCGTGCTTAGGAAAAAGGATCAATTTGCAAAAACATAAGTTAGATGAAATTTCACATTCAAGGTGCAGATAATAACCAACAAATAACAGTGAACAGTAAACACATAACACAACAAATGATAAAGGAGTTCACCCCTCTCTTGGGCTACATCTCCTGGTCCAACTTCCAATGAATCTTTTATATTATTTGATCAAAGTGCTAAAATCAGTGCTTTACAGTGCTCAAAATGCCAAATAGTTGGTTCCAATGGCTCCAGAATGTCCCAAAACCCCTAACTGGGCTTTTTCGACACCTGGTTTGGCCAAAAAATGAAGAAGATATGCTTCCTGGAAGTTTTCCCCTTCAAGCTTGTTGTCTCTAGTTCGCCAAAACACACCTTTGTGTGTCTAACCCAACTTCTAGGCGTTTCCCATGCCTAAACCCAGCACCCGCGCACATTCTTGGGATTGTTGCCAAAATGTCGTACCGTTAGCAAATTTTGGGCCCCAAAGCCGGAGGTGTTGGGCGCATGGGGAGCCATATGGCCATGTCCCAATGCATATTTAGGCATCATTTTGCAAGTTTCATTGTGGGCGTGACAAGTGGCAGATGCATGGACGTTGGCAATTTGAAAAACATTATGTTTGAAAACCCAAAAATGCGCACGTTTCAAGGTCATGGATCTCGCTCCATGTAAGGTCATATGGAAATGATTGTGCAACCGGGGGATGGGGCTAAGCCCCAACCCAGATGCACCCAAAGGAAAACATATACCATATTAAATATAGATGAAACCATTGATATGTCAAGGAACAAGTGATGGCGCGTCAGTTGGGCGGCCTTTGCCAAGACTCTGCCACATGCGTGGAGGTCCAGGATTCAACCCCCATGGACTCCACAAAGTTTTAACCAATCAACCTTTAATATGGTGCCACGTGGAAATCCATGTCTGGGCCATGTGGCACCTCCCAATTTGCCAAAAAAAATGCCATGTGTCATCAGGTCATTCGCCCAAGCATCTATCAAATCAAAACTTGCCACATCACCACTTGCCACATCAGCATCTGACACATCATCACTGCCACATGTGAGGTATGACCCTACCACGTCATCATCTGTACAGAATGTACGGACTGTACAGTCAACAAAATTTTGCATGTTTGGCAAGTCAAACAGAATGCGATATCTCCCTCATACAGTGTCAGTTTGAACCCGTTCGAAGTGCGTTGGGTTCGTGATGACGAGGTCTACATCTCTGTTTGTTTTGAAGAGATTCTGAGCACTTTGAATTTTGAGAAAAATTTGATCCCCAGGATCACTCCTCTGCATTAGGAAGCTTTTGGACCTCCAAAAGACTACTTTTAGTCTATCTGAAGATGAGGGTACAATTCCCTCACCTTTCCAACCTCAATCCACTTAGCCTTTCTTGGATTTGTGTCCTTAAGACCAACTTGAAGGTATTCCATATTTCCTCGTTTTGAAGTTCTCATCCTCCTATCAAGGATTGTGTCCTCATGCAGTTCTATAAGATATTCTAGCGAGAAATCATCTATAGAAGGAATTTGAACATGCTCTCCTTGATCATAAATCAAAGGAGGCTCATACAACTTCAAATTCTCAACATTGACAACTGCATACATTTGCATATAAGGAGGCAAATCCAATTGAAAGGCATTGTTACCAATCTTTTCAAGAACCTGGAAAGGTCCATATCTAATTGGTTTCAGGTTTTTACCTTCTCCTTTAAGCCTCTCTTTTCTTATGTAAAGCCAAACTTCATCTCCAACTTGGAAACTGTGATCAACACGATGCTTGTCATGTCTTGTTTTGTACTTGGCTTGACTCTTTTCCAACTGTTCTTGTACCATTTGATGTATCAACTGAATTTGTTCAATGAACTTTTTTGCCCTATCAATGTCATATTGACCATCAATAACAATATCTTTCCCAAAGTTAAAATCTAAAGGAGATTTGGGAAAATAGAAAAAACATGTTTCAAATGGCGATGTTTGAGTTGAAGAGTGCTTAGCTTGGTTGTAAGCATGCTGAATGTAGTGTAAATGCTCATCCCAAAGTTTAGGATGCTTGCTACAATAACCACGAGGAAGATGCACCACTTTTCTATTAACCACTTATGTTTGACCATCAGTTTGCAGATGAAAAGTTGTGTTCTTTTTCAGTTTGGTGTCCATGAGTGCCCATAAACTTGACCAAAAGTTCCCAATAAATTGAGAATCTTGATCAAAAATAATAGATTTAGGCAACCCAAAATGTACCCAAACATGCTGAAAGAACATTTGTGTCATTTGCTCAGCTGTAACCTGCTTCTTACAAGGCATCAAAATATACATTTTGCTGAAATGGTCAACCACAACATAAAGATAATCATGATTATTTTTAGACATAGGTAAACCTCCTGCAAATCCATGGAAATGCTTTCCCAAGGATGAGAAGGAACCGGAAGTGGAGTATACAAACCCAACTTTCTATTGCTAGGCTTGCTTGTAGAACATAACAAACATTCTCTTACATATCTTGAAACACTTTCATTCATTTTAGGCCAATAGCAATACCTTTGCAAATTAGCCACCGTCTTGCCTACACCAAAGTGACTAGAAATAAGAGAAGAATGAGCTTCTCTTATAATGTTGATTCTTTCACCCTGTGGAATACATAGCTTGCCAAGATGATACAAAAGATTATCATGAACATGGTAATCCAATTACTCAACATGGTTAGAATGACAAAAAGTCGCATACACTTCTTTAAAATCAACATCTAAAGCATATTGTTCAAGATAGCTTTCATGCATGATAGGATTATGCTTAAGAATAACTAAATCACTAATAATAGGCCTAGAAATCATATCAGCAACTTAGTTATAAATTCCCTTCTTATACCTTATGACCAAGTGGAATTATTGTAGAAAACCCATCCATCTGAAGTGCCTTTCTTGTTGTAGATTTGTTTGTGATTGTAAGTATTGCAATGGTTGATGATCTTTGTGAATGATAGTTTCTTTTCCCAACAAATAGTGTTTCCATTTTTTCACACTTTGCACCAATGCATACAACTCCTTATCATAAGTAGGATAGTTAATCACAACACCATTAAAAGTTTCAGAATGAAAACAAATGGGCTTACCATGTTGTAACAAGACTGCTCCCATTGCATAATTGCTTGCATCAGTTTGGATTTCAAAAGGTTGTCTCAAATTTGGAAGTGCGAGAACTGGGGCTGAACTGATTTTCTCTTTCAAGGTATCAAAAGCCTTTTGTTGCTTGCCTCCCCATTGGAAGACTTTCTTGATGATTTTCACTACATGTAATGGAGCTACAATTGAGAAAAGTTAGAAATAAACTTTCTCCATATTGGGATGCTTCCAAAAAACTTCTTACCTCTGTCACATTGTTAAGCTTGGACCACTCCAATATGACCTTGACCTTGGACGGATCAATTTTCAGTTCTCCTCCACCAACAATATGTCCTAAGTAAACAAGTGAGGTTTTTCCAAACTCACATTTAGACATCTTCAAAAACAACTTTTCATTTCTCAAGACATCTAAAACTTGCTTTACATGCACAACATGCTCTTCACGAGATTTGCTAAAAATCAAAATTTCATCCAAGTAGACAATAACACAATCATCAAGAAAAGGCCTCAAGACATCATTCATGACTCTCATGAAAGTAGCAGGAGCATTGCAAAGTCCAAATGGCATTACCATCCACTCAAACAAACCTTGCTTTGTTTTGAAAGTTGTCTTCCATGTGTCTCCTTCAGCAATCTTAATCTGATGATATCCACTTATCAAATCCAACTTAGTAAAATACTTAGCATCTTTCAATTGATCAAGCAAATCATCAATTCTAGGAAGAGGATGTCGATTATTTACTGTAATCTTGTTCAAGGCACTGAAATCTACACACATGCGCCATGTACCATTTTTCTTTGGCACTTAAACAATTGGATATCCACATGGCGACGTGCTTGGCATGATGACCCCTTTTTCAAGCAACTATTGGATTTTTTTTTTAATTTCAACATTCTCCATGATTGACATCCTATACATACCAATGTTCAGAAGAGGGCAATCTTGCTACAATTGTATTTCATGTTGGATACCCCTTCTAGGAGGCAATCCCTTTGGTTCCTGAAACATCTCATCATATTGGTTAATAACCTCATATAAATCAGATTTCAACTTTTCATCACAACCTTGGAAAACTTCTTTTTCAACATGGTCTTTGGGTTTAATCATCAAGAGGACAAAATTTTTACTAGCATTGACTAATCTCATCATTTGTCCCGCATTTACAAGTGACAAATTCATCTTCTTTGTATGTGCTCTAACAATGTACTCAACTCCATTTTTAAATAAATGATACTTATTCTCATGACGATGAAATATGGCTCTCCTATCATATAAATATGGGCTTCCCAACACAATACCACAGATATCCAAAGGAATAACATCAAGCTCTACCTCATCTATAAAATTTGTAGTGATGGCAAATCTAAGTTTACACCTTCTTGTCACCTGCAATTTAGCATTGTCACATATCCAACCTAGAGGGTATGGTTTAGGATGTGGAATAGTTTCCAAATTTAATTTCTTGACAGTGTCTTCAGATATGAGGTTCGCTTGAGATCCAGTATCAAAAGGCGTATCTATCTTGGTATGTTTTGAAGCAACCCTTATGTGAAAAAACTCTATTCTTTCTTTTTCTTGTTGAGTTTCATTGAGGCTACTACTACTTGAAGAACTAGTACTTGCAAAAGAACCCTTACCTCGATAACCCATGGTTGTAATTTTTGTTTCATCACCCAAATCGGAACCTAAATCTTGTTGTATGGTTGCAACAGTCTTTGGCTTCCCTTTGTGGCTGAACATTTTGGGTCTTTTTTCAGGATGAAGTTTCCAACAATAGTCTTCACCCACGCACATTCCCGTGATTGGTGCCAAAATGTCGCACCATTAGCGAATTTTGGGCCCCAAAGACGGAGGTGTTGGGCACATGGGGGGCCATATGGCCACATCCCAATGCATAGTTAGGAACCATTTTGCAAGTTTCATTGTGGGCGTGACAAGTGGCAGGTGCATGGACGTTGGCCGTTTGAAAAACATTATGTTTTAAAACCCAAAACTGCACACATTTCAAGGTTGTGGATCCCACTCCGTGTAAGGTCATATGGAAACATTTGTGCAACCGGGGGTTGGGGATGGGGCTAAGCCCCAACCTGACCGCACCCAAAGGAAAACATATACCATATTAAATATAGATGAAACCATTGATATGTCAAGGAACAAGTGATGGCGCGTCGATTGGGCGGCCTTTGCCAAGACTCTACCACATGCGTGGAGGTCCAGGGTTCGACCCCCGTGGACTCCACAAAGTTTTAACTAATCAACCTTTAATATGGTGCCACGTGGCATCCCATGTCTGGGCCACGTGGCACCTCCCAATTTGCCAAAAAAATGCCACGTGTCATCACGTCATTTTCCCAAGCATCTATCAAATCAAAACTTGCCACATCACCACTTGCCACATTAACATCTGACATGTCATCACTACCACGTGTGAGGTATGACCCTACCACATCATCATCTGTATGGATTGTACGAACTGTACAGTCAGCAAAATTTTGCCTATTTGGCAAGTCAAACATAACGCGATATCTCCCTCATACAGTGTCTGTTTGAACCCGTTCGAAGTGTGTTGGGTTCATGATGACGAGGAATATGTCCCTGTTTGTTTTGAAGAAATTCTGAGCACTTTGAATTTTGAGCAAAATTTGATCCCCCGGATCACAAGGGGTCCCACCTACTAGTTATTATTCATTTAAAACCCTTATTATGATTTATTACTTTTCCCCCTAACTAAAAATTTGGTTGAGTTTTAGTTAACTTAACTAATGAAGTAGTTCAACTACTTCAACCAATTTTAATTTTCTTAAAAGCAAAAGGAAAGGGAGGAACAAGAGGAGGATTTGTTAGGGTCCTAACCCGCACATAGGTAAAACAATATATTCGGATGTAATAAAGGTAAATATTAATAAGGCCTTGAAATAAAATAGAATAAGTCAGATGTAAGAAGACCTAATAGAAGCTTCCGCTTCTAGAAGGATCTTCCTCTAGATGCTTCTTTTGATAGACATATTTAGTATAAATAGGAGTCGAGGGTATGAGAACCCTAGCTTGGAGATTATTGTAATAGAGCTCTGCTCGACTAGAGGTTTCCCCCTCGAAGAGGCCCATTAACATTGCTCTCAGNTGATAGACATATTTAGTATAAATAGGAGTCGAGGGTATGAGAACCCTAGCTTGGAGATTATTGTAATAGAGCTCTGCTCGACTAGAGGTTTCCCCCTCGAAGAGGCCCATTAACATTGATCTCAGAATCAAAGTGTTATTTCTGTTGTTATTCTCATATCATTTCATTATTATTGTGGTGATTGTTCTGGTTATATTGCTATTATTCTGTCATTTCTAGCATTTTATTTCTGTTTTGCATACTTTTTATATCTGGTATATTACAAGTGGTATCAGAACACTTTCCTTGGCAGAAATTGTGGGTAAATTTTTTTCAGGGTAGAGACGTATTCCGACGTCTTTAAGCCACAGTGATCTGTCGTTACGCGCATAAACCCACGGTTGAGGGATTCATACACACAGGAAATACAAGTGGCTCTTAAGCGCACATTTGTTGGCCACCCTTTCAACCCCTGTTGGTACCCCTTTGAGTGGTAGTGCATTAGACAACACCTGTGTACGAATCAACCTAGATTTCCTGAATCCCTCTTTAGATAAACCGATCAGCCACCTGACTGCTATAGTGCCACCGAGAACAACACTCGAGAAGATACTCTCTAGTACCTGGGTAGTCAGGTAGTATGGATAAGGGTACAGTCTATCCTCCTTAGTTAGTGACCTGAGATATTGGGTTGAGTACTACTGTTGTACCCCACACGTATATCAGAGAGCTATAGCATAGGGAAAACCCTTGTCTATAGAACCCTTGAATACCTAACCCTTGGGGACAACTACATTAACAAATCAAAACAGACAAGATCTATTGTCGCGCAACTGTGTTCAGGTTTCCAAGTAACTACACATTTCTTCTTGGTTAATAATTTGGGCATTTCATCACTGCAGTATTCTTCAGACCGGAGTATAACTCTGCAGGTTAAGTCTGGAAAATTTTTCACTATTATTTGAGACCTATTCCATTGGATTCATCTCTTCACCCTTATCACATTCATACATATCATTGTTCGGAAAAAGTTTTTACCCCACCCACCCCTTTTTAGTTCCCTCATCCTCATGGACCATACCTATAGCCAAGACTTTGAAGCTCGCTTCAATACCTTGCAATCTAGTCTCACCGAGACCCAACAAGAAGTGAAACAACTCAATGCCAGTGTTGTCGCCATCAATACAACCATGTAGTCCTCAATGGAGGAAATCAAACAAGACCTGACCACCCAGCTTGAATTTTCCTTTTTGTCACTCTGCACCAAGCTTCCTATCCCTACAAATAACCCTTCCTCTGACTCACCCCCACATATTGAAGGTGAACATTCCTCTCATTCCCATAACTTTCAGCACCATCACTTTCAACGTGACCTATACCTTCTGCGGGTGGATGTGACCAAATTTGATGGCTCATATCCCACTGGTTGGGTAACCCAAATGGAACATTATTTCTCTTTATATGGCATGAAAAATGACTTGGCCAAACTCTGGTATGGTGGTCTCNTATTGAAGGTGAACATTCCTCTCATTCCCATAACTTTCAGCACCATCACTTTCAACGTGACCTATACCTTCTGCGGGTGGATGTGACCAAATTTGATGGCTCATATCCCACTGGTTGGGTAACCCAAATGGAACATTATTTCTCTTTATATGGCATGACAAATGACTTGGCCAAACTCTGGTATGGTGGTCTCCATCTAGATCAAGAATGTTGGAAATTGTGGCAATGGAGAAAAACTTCCTGTCAAGGGTATATTGCTTGGACACACTTTGTGGCAGAGCTTTATGAATGCTTTGACACTGACACCAACCATTTGGTCCATTTGACAAAGTTGAAACAATCAGGAATAGTGGAAGACTTTATAGCTACCTTTGAGCGCTTGACTTTTCAGACAGAGGGCATGTCTGATGCCTTTTTCCAGAGTGTTTTATCAGTGGCCTCAAGGATGAGATTCGGGCCCATGTCCTCATGGCTCTGCCTCAGAGTTGGGTGGAGGCTACTAAAAGAGATAAAGAAACACAACAGGTTGTATCTTCTCAAAACCAAAAACCCTCCTTTATCTCTCTCCCTAAACTAGTAAATCCCATACTCCCTCCGCTCCACTAAAGATCCAAAAATTGACCAGGGCTGAAATGGTTGAACGCCAACTCAAAGGGATTTGTTATAATTGTGATGACAAATATTTCTTGGGCCACAAGTGTAAGGAACAAAATCTTTTTATGGCCATCTATGAGGATATTTCGGAAGAGGATGTTGAAAATCCCCTTGTGTCTAAGTCACCTGAAACCAATGACATAACCCCTCCCTCAAACCCTCCCAAAGTAGAACCAGTCATTTCCCTCAATGCTCTCACTGGCTTCTCCACTCCCCAAACCCTCAAGCTAATTGGTTACATCAAGCATCGGAAGGTCATCATTCTATTGATAGTGGAAGCACCCATAATTTTATTCATTGCCGCATTGCCCAAGAAACTCATTGCTACATCCATGCTGTCAATAATTTCCAAATCATGATTGCCAATGGTGTCTCAATGAAATGTGGAGGGCGTTGTGAAAATGTGTGTCTCCAAATTGGTGACTACCACATAAAATCTCATATGTTTGCTATCGACATGGGCAGTTGTGACATTGTGTTGGGTGTAGACTGGCTAAGGATTTTGGGTCCCATTCTCATGGATTTTAAGGAATTAACCATGAAATTCAACCAAGAGGGCCACCAAAATAAGTTACAAGGCATCATCGCTGGTTCACCTTAGATCATCAGTTCCCATCGCATGGAAAAGATGCTCAAAAAAGGTCATTCTGGTGTTATTTCCCAACTCCATGCCATACAAGCAACAGAGACACCCTTGGTGCCGCAAGACCTCCAAGCCATCCTTTATAAAAATCAAGTGGTATTTTCCACTCCCCAGGGACTCCCTCCTTCCCGTAGTGTTCATGATCATTCCATTCCCCTTGCACCCAGAATCCTTCCTCTCAATATTCGTCTGTATCGTCACCCCTTTTACCAAAAAAATGAAATTGAGAAAATGGACTAGGAACTACTTAATGAAAGTGTTATCCGCCCTAGTATGATCCCCTACTCTTCTCTTATGGTCATGGTCCTGAAGAAAGAAGGTTCTTGGCGAATGTGTCCTGACTTCCGTGCCCTCAACAAACTTACCATTAAAGAAGAATTTCCCATTCCTGTCATTGATGACCTCCTAGATGAATTGAGTGGCACCCAATTCTTTACTAAACTTGATCTTCATTCCAGATACCACCAGATATGTATGAAAGAGGTAGACATTCCAAAGACTTCCTTTAGAACTCATGAGGGCCACTATGCGTTTTTGGTCATGCCCTTTAGCTTGTGTAATTCCCCCTCCACCTTCCAAAGCCTCATGAATCATGTCTTCCATCCTTTTCTCCATCATTTTGTCTTATTTTTCTTTGATGATATCCTCATCTATAGAAAAACCTGGACAAACCATCTTGCTCATGTGGATCGAGTTCTCCATCTACTCTCTCAGCACCAACTTTTCTTGAAACAGTCTAAATGTGATTTTGGTGCCTCAGAAGTAGAATACTTGGGTCATCTGGTTGGCAAGGATGGCATCAGGGTGGATCCAAAAAAGATTGAAGCTATGCAATACTAGCCTCACCCAAAGACTCTCAGAAGCTTGCATGGATTTCTGGGCTTAACAGGTTATTATCGCAAGTTTGTTAAGAATTATGGAAAGATTGTAGCACCTCTCACTACTCTCCTAAAAAGGAAATCTTTTACTTGGACTCCAGCTGCTGCTCAAGATTTTCAAATCTTGAAGATGGCCATGTGCATCACTCTAGTCCTGGCCCTTCCTGATTTCACAAATACCTTTGTCTTGGAATGTGATGCCTCAGGGAAAGGAATTGGTGTTTTCCTTATGCAAGAGGGTCGGCCTTTGGCCTTTACCAACAAGAAACTATCTGAAAGAAATATGGACAAATCAATATATGAAAAGGAAATGTTGGTTATTCTTCATGTCGTTGATTTGTGGTGCCCTTATCTATTGGGGAAACTTTTCCAAATTAAGATAGACCATCAAAGACTCAAGTATTTTCTAGAACAACACATTTCCTCCCCGGAGAAACAAAAATGGGTGACTAAGATCTTTGGCTATGATTATGAGATCATTTACAAGAAAGGCAAAGAAAATGTGGTGGCGGATGCACATTCCCGAAAATATGAAGATGAATGATCTCTTTTTTCTCTTTCCTTCATTGTACCAGATTGACTCCAAGCCGTTCGTCAGGAATGGCTACAAGATCCCAAAAGTTCGCATATGATCCAACAATTGCAGTCCAATGCTCCAGCTTACCCAGGGTACTCTTGGCTCCATGATGAGATTTGATACAAAGGCTGTTTGTATTTAAGTAAACAATCAAAGCTTAAATCCACGGTACTTTCTAAGCTTCATGCTACACCCACAGCGGGGTACTCTGGGTTGACCAAAACCTATGATAGGTTCAAACATTCTTTTTTCTGGGATGGTATGAAACATGACATTCATAATTTTTTTGTTGAATGTGATGTGTGTCAATGCAACAAGGGAGAAACAGTCAAATCTCTGGGCACACTACAACCGCTTCTGATTCCACCTGCTATTTGGAAGGATATCTCTATGGATTTTACTACAGGCTTACCCAAATCGGGAAATAAATCAGTCATCATGGTGGTTGTTGATCACCTTTCCAAGTATGCTCATTTATGAACTCTTCCACAACCTTTTACAACATCCACGGTGGCTCAAATTTTCATGGATCAGGTATTCAAGCTTCATGGCATGCCACACTCTATTGTTTTTTATTGTGACCCAAATTTCACAAGCAATTTTTGGCAAGAATTGTTCAAGCTACAAGGCACCCAATTGCATCTCAACACAACTAATCATCCCCAGAATGATGGTCAAATAGAAGTTGTCAACAAGTGTTTGGAAACATATTTGAGGTGTTTTGCCTCGGACAAGCAAAATTAGTGGGCTCAATGGTTACCCCTAGATGAATGGTGGTACAACACTTCATACCATATAGCTACATGCATGACTCCTTTTGAAGTGATATATGGACATAAGCCACCTTCAGTTTTGTCGTACTTACCTGGTGTCTCAAAGTTCCAGGCGGTTGACCAAACACTTATAGTTCGAGAGGCTATTCTTCGTACCCTCAAAGAGAATTTGGTCATGGCACAAAATCGCATGAAGCAACAAGTAGATCAAGGTCACTCTGAACGTCAATTTGCAGAAGAGGATCGGGTGTTTCTTCATCTGCAACCTTACAAGCCAACTTCCCTCAAGGACGAGCATTGTTAGAAGCTAGTGCCCAAATTTTATGGTCCTTATACCGTTCTCAAGCATGTGGGACAAGTAGCCTATCAGTTACCTTTGCCTATTCATTCAAAGCTACATCCTATTTTTCATGTTTCATGCTTAAAGAAGGTTATTGGAACTAAGTGCCAAATTCAAACCAACCTTCCCGAGTTAGCCGAAGAAGGATCCATTTGGCTATAGCCACAAGTAGTTTTGGACCAGCGTGAGTGTCGCTTGCGTCAGAGAACCATCAAGGAAGTGTTATTCCAGTGGAAAGATACAACTCCAGCAGATGCCACTTGGGAACCAACTACCATTCTGCAACAATTTCCACATCTCAAGCCTTGAGGACAAGGTTGTTTTTAAGGGGGAGGACATGTTAGGGTCCTAACCTGCACATAGTTAGAACAATATATTCGGATGTAATAAAGGTCAATATTAATAAGGCCTTGCAATAAAATAGAATAAGTCAAATTTAAGAAGACCTATTAGAAGCTTCTGCTTCTAGAAGGATCTTCCTCTATATGCTTCTTTTGATAGACATATTTAGTATAAATAGGAGTCGAGGGTATGAGAACCCTAGCTTGGAGATTATTGTAATAGAGCTCTACTCGACTAGAGGTTTCCCCCTCGAAGAGGCCTGTGAACATTGCTCTCCGAATCAAAGTGTTATTTCTATTGTTATTCTCATACCATTTCTAGCATTTTATTTTTGTTCTGCATACTTTTTATATATGGTATATTACAAGGATAGAAGGAAAAGAATACTAAGGTTTTCTCTTTGAGTTTGTGTTGAGATAGTTAAGTTTTCATTCATTCCTTAATTTATCACAAGCCTAATTCTTTTTTATGATAGCAGGGTCTTATTGTAGACAACAAGATTCAGGGATGAATTACATCATTCAGACACTTGTTTTTCAGAGGTGTTGATATATCTTTGATAGTCTGTGTAGACTTGTTTGTTTGTGAATATATCTTTGATAGTCTGTGTAGAATTTTTTGTTTGTTGATATATCTCTTAGTTTAAGGTCAGTTAGTTATGATTTTTCCTTTTCCTTATTATTTTAATTCATTTGAGAACCTTTGGTTCTCAAATTCATATTTTAGTTAGTTTTTTTGTTATTACTTTAGTTAGTTGGTAACCAGGCCAAAATCTGGTTAGAAACGTTATCCCAAATGAGAGTGGGTCTAGTTGGGACTTGTCACTAGGAATTTTCCCTCAATTGATTGAATGGGTCATTCTGTCCTGTCAACACTGCCTTCTCTGTATCGATAGTGGTTCACATCATACAACTATATTGACACCAATTTTAGCTCTTCAAGGATATGAAGCATCCAAGATTAAATATTTTAATGATATTATAACTAGAAGGAACTACAAGACAACTATAGATCTCTTATGAAAAAATTAGAGAATATCTAATTAAGTGGCCTAATGTGCCTATTGGAAAAGCATCATGGTAAAATGAAAGATTTCACATTCAATACACTACTCTAACCATGCTCATGCTATGAGAAAAATGAATCTTTAATAAAGGAAGGAAACAACCTCATGTAGCATTCACAATTATAGAAATATTGTTATTTTGATCTTTCATTCACCACACCATAATAAAGCACATGTGGAAAAATAAATAGAAGCATAATTTTTTGAAGCCTAAATAAGATAGAGACACCTAAATGGCTCTATTTTATGGAAACATTTAGTGAACTCTTTCCCTTTGGTTGGTAGTTTCCTTGGATGGAAGATTGATAATGACAGGAAGGTAATGTCAGGAATAGACCCATGGATAGGAGGAAAGGAAGTATATAATCTCTCTGATGACCTAAGGAGAAATTTGGAAAACAAAGGATGTTTATACCTTGTTGATGTATGCCACCTAGATGATGGTAATGTGTGGATAGTAGGATGGAAAAAAGAGGTAGATTTATACCTTGTTAGTAGGTAGGAAAAATAATGGAATACATTCAGACAAGTATTAATAAAGGAATCTCGTTTCATAAGGAATGAATAGTGTGAATTGGTATGGACTACCAACCCATTGGGAAGATATTGCAATACCAAGCTACGGTATTGTTAACCTCTGGATTTTCACCCTTAAAAATGTTGAGGGTTAAGAGCCAACATACACTACTTAGGCTGACATTCATAGATTTTCCCATAGTTTTAGCACTTATGTGAGCCAGAGTTTGGTTCCCATCAGAGACAATATAAGATTGTTTGGTGGTTGTTTTTTCTTCAAAGATAGAGCTATCATAGTTTCACATGGATTTGAGAGAGATTTCTATATATAGTAGGTGACCCTACGTTTTAGGAGAGAGTGATCAGGGAATGATTCGACAGTTTTGAGCATACAATGTTGGTCCTTGTGTGATACTAATCCTGATGATATTTTTCTGGGGATCATGCAAGTACTTTGGGTGGTTTCTTCCAAAGGTGTCAAGTGGCAGGGTCAGATTCCGACAAATGGCAGTGTGACAGTGCGACATGTGGAAGCTCAATGGATCAATTAATGAAGGGGCACACTTTCCAAGGAATAAAGAAATTAATTAATGAGGTTGGAATATGGGTGAGGTGGCACATGATTCCTTGACGTGATTGAGCTAATTAAATCCCAAATCACATTTCTCTCACTTCACTTACCATATATCTCACTTTTCATGCATTAAATAAATTTAATTTCACATATGTGCCTTGAATTCTATTAATTGGGGCACATTCCTCTTCTTTCATACACATGCTCCATATTCCTTGTGCATATTCCCTAAGTCTCATTTAATGCACCTCCTTTTCCCTATTTTCTAGCATTATTGCACCTCCATTTTCCCTATTTTCTAGCGCATTGTCCTAAATGAGCCTCCATTTTTCCTAATTTCTATCTCTCCCTAAATTCTAGCACAATGTATTTATGTGGATCCATTTTTCCTATTATTTAGAATATCTTCTCCCTATTTCTTAACCTAACTCTTCTCTCTCCATACTTTCTAGGGAATTGTCCTAATGAGCTTCCCTTTTCTCTATATTTTATTAATGTGCCTCCCTTTTTCCCTATTTTATACTACATTCATTATTTAATGTGACTCCCTTTCTAAATTCTTTTTTTTTAACAAAATTATCCCCAAAATTATCCGTATTTCTCCTATCCCACGTGTGAGTGATTTGTCTCATGCGTTAATCCTTTTATTACTTAACTTCTCTTCTCCATCCATTTATTCACTTTCTAATATTCTTTATCCTTTTTTTCCCCTCTTGCAACTCACACGTGTGTCTCCCATGCATTTTTATCTCTCATGCATGACTCTCTCACACTCATTTATCACATGTGCCTTTTCCTTATCCTCATGCACATTGGCTATTATTGTTTTATTATTATTTTTCACATGTGTCTCACTCACCTATTATCTCACCCATGCACCCTCTATATTTTCCTTGGTAAGTGTGCCCTCTCTCTTATTTATTGAGGCTCCTCTTCATTACTCATGGTCATATTTTTGTAGCAGTAGCTCTCTCTCTCTCTCTATCTCTAGTAGACTAGCTACTCTTTCTTTGTGTGAAGATAATCATAGTGTTGGGTCTTGTGCTTATTGATGTTGTCTAATCATCCCTTTGGTGGCCATTAATAAAAAAGTGTTGTGCTTATTTGACTAACCTTCCTTCTTGTTAGTATTATGTTCTTACTCTTTCAATTTGATTAGTATCTCATTACCATTTATTGTGATAGTTGTATGTCTTTTAAGTGGTTTCTTTCCTTATTTTTTTCATCTCTCTCACACTAAAACTGTAGGATCCCTCCAAGCAACTTAAAACTATATTTTCCTAATGCTTTGGAAATGTGTTTACATGTTGTCCAAATCATTTTTGTTGTTGTTTTTGTGTGTGTTTTTGCACAAAATCAGGTTCAAATTAGAAGCCCGGTGCCTAGGGACTCCCCCTGAGGTTAGCACACACTAACCCAAGTGGAGAGGAGGTTTGTCTGTGACAATTTGGGGCATTCTATCCTTGAATTAGAACTTTTGTGTCTTTGATTTTACCCATATATCGGATATGATTAGAGGGTAGAAACGTGTGGTAAGTGTTTCGACACCTCAGGTATCATCTACCTCTACCCCATCCTCATCTGCTTCAATTGTTTCAAGTTCTAGTGCTTCAAGTGTTTCAATTTATAGCAACATGGTAGGGCAGGTATTCAGGTTTGATTTCAATGCTTATGCTCCACTAAACATAACTACAATTGTGGGGAAGCCCAATGTTATGCCGACTACTAACTATGTCAAAAAGCTTCCAAAGTTCTAGGGGAATAGTTCTATTAATTCTCAGGACCATGTGGATCAATTTTTGAAGGTGTGTGATGATGAGGGAGTTTAACATGAGCACGTGGAAATGAAGATGTTCATTTCGACTTTGGAAGTAGAAGCGTATGCATGGTACAATGGTCTTCCAAACAATTCCATTTATGGATGGAATTCATTCAACACCAAGCTCTTAGAACTATGGGGAGACAAACAAGATACTTCTCTCTTACTCAGAAACTTTACAAATATTAACAAGAAAGAGAATGAAATTGTCCTGGAATTTAATATATGTTTTTCTAAATCTTATCATAAAAATCTTGTTATTTTTATATTTGATGATAAGTTTTCTTTAATTTCTTATCTAGAGAAAGTTGATGGAATTTTGGGTGTATTGATCAGGAAAAAGGATCCCCGTACTTTGGACATGGATTTCAACGAGGAAATAAACACAGAGAAACACCTTTCATTGGTCTTGAAGGTGCAATTTCCTCTCACACACTTGCGTGGCCCATAATATAAGAGGACCTCAAAGCCCCCTATGCCACCACTAATAGAACCTAAGCAGGAGGAGGATAAAACCAAATATGTATCTTTTAGTCTACTGAATGACCTAAGTAACAAGGTGGTTAAAATTGAGAAAATTCTTCAGAGTCAACTTGTTACTACACCTCCTAAGCCTTTTCAGTAGAGGAAACTATTCCAATATGCCAAGAAACTTGATGAGCAGAAACCCCCAGCGCAAACATATGGAACCAACTACCTTGACTATGCATCATCTAGTATGTATTGTCAAGCATGTAGACTTCCTCACAATGAATCATCATACGATGTCTTTGCTCAAGTTGTGCACCTATTCGAACAGGAAGATGATCAGTCTGGTGATCAAGAGAACACCCTCAAATTTGTGGTCAATTTTTATGTCGTGGATGAATCAAATACCTTTCAAGTGTCAAATTCCACCCAAGTTAGACCTCATAGTGCTTTCCAGGTTGATCCCAATTATTGGAAATATTTGTAGCCGAACATGCATCCAATTCACACACGACAGGTTACTCCAGAGGACATCTAGAGAGCCAATGTAGCTAGCACAGATATGGTGGTAGAGATTTCTAAACAATATTCACGCAAGGGTAAGGCTCAATTTTCTCCATCATTTACTAGAGGTGAGACTTCCACAGCTCAGGTAACTAATAATAACCCTCCTTTGATACCTCTTCCAGTTCATTCTAAGTCTTCTAGTTTCTCTTTATAAAGTGATCTTGTGAAGATTAAAATCCATGTACCTTTGAAAGAATTAATTTTCATTCCTTCCCATAAAGAAACAATTAGTATATTCATTGGAACCATGGATGTAATAAACCATGCAGATGATAATCCTCAATTTTTCTTTGGTCACAATAAGTCTATGAGTTCTCCTACCCCTTTCTACATTTCATTGCTAGTAAATGATTTGATTTTGAGAAATTGTATGTCAAATTCTAGAGCATCGACTAATATTATGACTCTTAAAGTTATGCATGATCTYAGATTACAGTTAACCAAACCATACAAGAATGTACAAGCAATGGATGCAAGGGAGGTGTATTTTTGTGGAATCATCAAATATATTCAGGTCTTCTTACTTGCATGTCCAAAGAATATGTTGATCATGGATGTGGTTTTCATTGATTCTCCTATGCAGTGGGGCATGATTCTTTCAAGAAAGTGGGTTGTAGATGTAGGGGGGACTATTTAAATGGACCTATCCTATGCAAACATTCTTGTTTCCCCCATTGAGAAGGTATGATCATACAGGGAACAGAATATGTTGCACAATGTTGAGGACCTGCGCACTAGAGATAATGATCCACTTTACTCAGATGTACTAGACCTAGATGTGAAAGAAAAAAACGTAGGCGCATATATGCTTACAGATACTATGGAGGTGTCTTTTCCATTTGTACTATAGCATGGGCACAACGATGTGTGGACTATGAACTTTGATGGGGCTTGCGCTATACATGAATCAGGGGTAGGGGTTGTCATCACTTCCCCTTCAGGTGTGACTTATCCATTTTCTTCTCATTTAGAATTTGATTGCACCGGCAATATGGCAGAATATTAAGCTTTATTGTTAGCATTATTGAAAGCCAGGAAGATGGGAGTCAAATTGTTGAAGGTGGAAGGGGATTCTGAGCTTGTGGTTAATCAAGTAAGAATGTAATGTGAATCTCATAATTAGTGGTTGAAGAGGTATAGAAATGTTGTTTGGGATAAAATTGAATATTTTGATGCATTTAATATATCTCATGCTGATATTAATTTGAATAAGATGGTTAATTCTTTAGCAAATGGTGCTACTCTTTTTCAGCCATGGCTTACTAATCCTTATATTACACATATGGTTGAAGTATATTTTCACCCTTTTGTTCCAGACAACATAGGATCATGATAGGTATTTGAGGATGATAGGCATATCTTGAAATTTTTGAATTTTGCTAATGAGTTTATTGACCATACTATTGATGAGATTCATGATGGTGAAGAAGTTCCCATGATTCAAATCAAGAGAAACAAAATTCCTAGGGGTTTGGTTCCATTAGAAAATTTATTTGATAGATCTTACATATTTCATGGAACTAATAAATCTTGTCTTGACCAATAGGTGGATAAAATCGACATCGACAACAATGACACACCGAGAATCATCAAGTTTGGTAAAGGTTGTACCCCAGAGGAGAAGAAAAATATTGTGAACTTGGTAACGAAATGCAGGGATGCATTTGCATGGTCCTATGAAGAACTTAAAGCTTATGATCCTAAAATCACTAACCATGCAATACCATTATTAGAGGGTGCCAAATATTTTAGATTGAGACTTAGTTTAATGAACCCAAAGGTGGTTCCCACTATTCAAAAGGAGTTTCCTTTTGGTTTAATGAACGTGGGGAATACTTTTCACCGTGCTATGGAATTTGCTTTTTTAGATTATCTTTTTAAGTTCATAGTTGTATACCAAGATGATATAATTGTTTTTTCCAAGGATAGAAATGATAATATAACTCACTTGCGGAAATTTTTTGACAGGTGTAGATCTCTTGGCATTTCACTCAATCCAAAGAAGTCAATTCTTGGGGTGTTTGAAGAAAAATTGCTTGAGCACATAGTTTCAAAGGATGGTGTGAGAATTGATCCTGAGAGGATCGAAGGAATCTTGGAGATCCCTCTTCTAGATATCAAGAAATACATTCAGCCCTTCTTTGACAGGATCAACTTCATGAGGTGGTTCATTCCCAACTTTGCAGAGATAGTCAATCCAATATCATATATGTTGAAGAAGGGACATGGAATCAAGTGGAATAATGAAGACAAAAAGGATTTTGATGATATTAAATAGGATTTATGTCACTCACATGTTCTTGTTAGTCCTAATTATCAAAAATATTTTCATTTTCTTCTGACTCTACTATGGATGTTGTGCTTTTGCAGAAAAATGATGATGGATTGGATCATGCCATAGCTTCCATGAGAAAGGATTTGCAAGGTCCAGAACTTAACTATTAATTAATAGAAAATAAGCCTATTCTCTTGTGAAGGGGTTGGCCCACTTTAGGCCTTATTTTTAGAACTCTCAGAGTATCACTTATGTCCCCAGCCCCATGGTTAAGGAAATTTTAATTTATAAAGATCACAATGGAACGAGGGAGAGGTGGATTACAAAAATCCAAGAATGTGACCTTGAGGTGAGGCCTACCAAGTTGGTTAGAGGTCAAGGACTAGAAAAAATGATGGGGGGAAATAACTTGGAAGCGATGTTGGATCAACAAGTAAGTCCACAGGTAAATATCTTAACTAACCCTTTCAAGAATTATGATTGGTACCAAGAAATTCTTCTCTTTTTGACCAATTTATCATGTCCTCCTAACTACACCAAGATGCAGAGGTGATCTTTGCAACTTCGTGCTGCCAAGGATTGTTTTTGGTAGGGCAGGTCGGATGGAGGAATCCTAATGGAGTCATCTTGTGATGTGTGGACAATGATGATTTGAAGGAGCTCTTGAAAGAGCTTCATTATGGAATGTGTGGTGGGAATTTCTTTGCTCAAACCACTAAACACAATATTATGCATGCAGGTTATTATTAGTAAACACTATTCATATATGCACATTATATGTTTGAGCATGCAAGGAATTTCAACGGTTTGAAGGAAAGTAGAAGCTCCTTGCTTTTCCTTTGGATCCCATTATAGTGGAGGCCCATTTCCAGTAGTGGGGTATTGATTTCATTGGATAGTTCACGCAGAGTTCTAGTGTTGTGCACACATGAATATTGGTAGCTATAGGTTACTTCACCTGATGGGTTGAAGCAGTTCCATTGAAGACATCTTCTAGTGCTTCCATTATCATATTCTTGGAGGAGAATATTCCCACCATGTTCGAAGTTCCACAAAATCTTACAATTGATAATTCTTTTGTATTCAGATCGGTTGATTTTCTTTCTTTTTGTTCTCAGTATGGCATCACTTTGTCCCATGTGACTAAT
>JASDQU010735927.1:122365-133785 GCA_032191745.1 Picea mariana | reverse complement strand
ACTCATTTATCTCATGCACCTTCTCCTTTTCCTCATGCACATTGTCTATTATTATTTTATTATTATTTTACACATGTGTCTCACTCACCTGCTATCTCACCCATGCGCCTTCTATTTTTTCCTTGGGTAGTGTGCCCTCTCTCTTATTTATTGAGGATCCTCATTATTCATGTTCGGATTTTTGCACCAACAACTCTCATATTCTCTCTCTCTCTCTCTCTCTCTCTCTCTCTCTCTACTAGACTAGCTACTCTTTCTTTGTGTGAAGATAATCATAGTGTCGGTTCTTGTGCGTGTTGATGTGGTTCAATCAACCCTTTGGCGGCCATTAATAAATAAGTGTTGTGCTTATTTGACGAACCTTCCTTCTTTTCAATATTATGTTCTTACTCTTGCAATTTGATTAGTAGCTCATTATGTGATTATCCAAATGCTTAAAATATCATAACAGAACAAAAGTACACACAATGTATAGAATGTGAGCATGTAGAACAACTCCAAAATAGATAAGTTACACAATGAATCCTTAAGAATAGGATAACCTCCTCCAAATAACAAAAACCTTTCTACATCGAAATTCACCTGTCTCACAATAGTGAATACGTGATCTCTATATATACCTATTCACACTTGCAAATGATGCCCCTTTACTACTAGGCCGACCTTATTACATATATATTTACACATCACATGCACATGTAGCCCCATATGTTCCCCCTCTTGGAGTAATATCATATACATTTAACCCTATATATTCCCCCTTTGGGTCATAACATAATACCCTCCTTCAAAAAGTTTTTTCCTCAAATCTTTGCAATCAAAGGCTTCACATGTGATGAAACCAAGTGATATGATTTTCTTATGTTCATGTTTTATTGTTTCCATTGATGATGATCCATCCATCCAAAATCAATTATTTTTTATTGTAATTCTTGGTGGCTAGTTGTAGCATAATTTTATTTCCCTCGATTCCATGTATCTTTGTTGAATCTTCTCTAGTTTGTATTAGATGTGGGTTTATGATAATATCTAGTTGAATAATGGTTTTGTGATGCCTTGTTCCATGAATTTATCAAGTATTCCATCTTCTTCCTTTATAATGTTGATATCAACCTTCTTGTATTCCTTGAAATATTTCTTGGTAATGAGGGTGTTGATATGGTTTCACGTTTGATAGTTTTCCTTCACTTTGCACATGCATTTCATTTATATTATTTTCATAGATAGTGGAATCCTCTATCCTCTTTTATTGGTCTTTTATTGTTCTAGCTTTGGATATAATACCATCATATTCAACATGTACATCGTCTAGATGAAGTTCAACTTCTTCAAGTATCTTCTAGTGACCTTCTTGAATCTTGTATTCTTTCTCTTTTTGAAGTTGCAATGCCACGCCATTTATCAAATTTAGACGTCCTTCTTCAATTCTGGATTGCACCTCTAATTTTACCTCATCAATATTTAGGGATTCGTGAACCTTCTTGCAAATTTATTCTTCAAGTCTATTAGTAAATTGTTCATTCAAGATCTTCATTTATTTTTTATTTTTTTCTTCTTTCAATATTTTAACCTCATCCATTAGTTTTTTACTATGGTTTTGTAATCTACATATCTCTTCATATTTATTTTTCAATTCTTCACTTGAATCATCATTTTCCCACTTTGATTTGCTACTCTTTTCTTGCGTTAGGTTCTTAACCTCCTTAATGAGTGATTCACTAAGGGACTGCATGTTGAAGAACTCATCACTTTTCTTTGTAATATATTTTCTTATCTCTTCATTATCCTTTTTCAATTTGGATACATTTTCTTTTGATTGCTTTGGTTCCACTTGAATTTTATGTATCTCCATTTTTTTGTCCTTGATCCATTTATTTGAGAAGAGTTTTTCAAAATTTTCCCATGAGAGAGAGAATCGAGTACCTTCATCAAGGATTTCAACATATAGGCTTTCAGTTTTTCAATTCTTTAGATTTAGAGTGTCTCATCTTTTTGTGGTCCCTAGTGTTCCAAACAATTTAGTTAAAATATGTGCTTTGTGATTTGTAAAAGAAAATATTTGAAAAAAATTATAAACCACCTATGATAATATGAAAGTAACTTGGAGAAACATGGTCAATGAGAGTTCCAAACATAAAACTTTTATAGAGTGTTTGAAAAATCTAAGTATAGAGATGTATTTATATTGTAGAAACAATTCTAAGACACAGATTTTGAATGAAAATTGTATAAAAGTAGTAATGTAAGTTGTGCAAGCACCAAATTGAATTACAAGAAGGCCAAATTTTAAATTGGGGCAAGATCAACAAGAATGCACCACGATAGAGGTCTCTGAACAACAAATCTAACACCAAAATTTTATATTTTACATGGATTATGTTTGACAATGAATCAAATTCTAGTCTCCATAGAGTAGGGAGTCCATTATTACAACACATTATTCCTTAAAATTCCCTTAGGTCTTGTTGTTTGATATGGCTTAAGCATTTATTTGAATTATTCAATATTGTAATGTCTCAAATCTAGACTTTGGCACACCTAATCCATTTGGATCCACATTTAGAAACCCTCCAACAACATTGGGGGCCATTTGGGTTCACACCACAATCCCAAGTTGGCCTCTCTTCAAAGGTCCTTGGGTCCACACTTTAGGAAACCATGTGGAGCATTTTGATCGTCAAATTCCACAATGGTAACTTGCTCAACAAGTAATCTTCTATTGATATGTCATGTAATTCCACTTGTGTCATTTAATCATATTATTTTTATTGATGGACTTGCATGCTTCATGTAGGCCACAATGATCCCAATTAGATCTTATAAAATTCACTTTATTTTTTTTAGGGTGAGTTTTGGTTAGTGGCTTATTTTGGGTCTTTTCACTTGTGCTCAAGCTCATTTTTTTAAAGAGTTATATTTTTCTTTTGATTAATTTAGGGGGAGATACAAACCTCAATGTCATAGTGACACAATACAAACCCATTTTAGCATGCAGGAAAGATATTTGAACCCTTCACCTCTCCCAAATCTTAACCAATGCTTTTACCTTAATACACCATGTCGGCATCCCTTGCTCTCATGTTCTTCTTATCTTGACTCTGTAAAATTTTCATTGAGGATTTCTTATTTGTACTTGTGAATATCTTTCTTGTGACCCATTAGATTCATGTGGGTCAATTTTAATTTTAGGACATGTTTCTTGAGTAGCTAAGTTTAAGCAGTTTTTTCTCTTTGATCAAATGATCGAGATGGAGCCTTTTGTGGTTCTACTTTTAGATTTTTTTTCTCCATAAAAGTAGTGGAAAAATAACTATACTATGCAAGGTAGTAGTAGTTTACTATCTGAGGTGTAATCCTTGGTTGATACATACATCAACATCTTTAGGTTCTCATTATCTGCTAAAAATATGGTGAACAAATTTTTACTCATTTAGTATTTGGACTATGTCATCCTCATCAAATTGTATATAATAAAGTTTATAATTGAAAATATCACACATGCAAGTTGGTTTGGACAACTTTCTAAAAAGATAAACCTCTTGATTAGGGTGGATGGGTTTTCACTAACCCTACTTGGCCCAGTTTTTGTCTTTTTGTAATATCTAGGTAAAGTAACACCTAAATCACATAGAATACTAAGGAAGAAAATAAATTTGAACTCAAACATATAATGCCATGTCAACCAAGGTTCACTCATGAAATGTATATGTTCTAGGTTTGGCTATTCCAACCACTATTCATTCATGAAATGTATATGTTCTAGGTTGGTTTTTATGATTTACAATCATGTGGTGATAAATGGTAATTTGATATAAAAATAAATGCATATTTTTTAGTAAATGAAGATATTTTGAGAAATGCAATAGATTAGCCAAAGGACTATTGTAAGTTATCATCAATTGTATGTAAAAAAAAAAATAGAAACAAAATTGCAAGTTAATAAATGGACAAATTCATGTTTTTTTAATGTAAATTCTCCTCCCAATCAGGGAGGATTTTTTTCAAAAGTCTTAGTTCCACTTAATTGATGAGAACTTTAACCATAAAAATTTTCCCTGAAAGATATTGACCTATTTCAAAACACCCCAGATCATTGGAATTTTGAAAAAAGTGAATAGATCAAGGTGGAGATTTAACATGCTAAAAAAAACTCATTGGAAAGGTTGAGTTTGTCCACTTATTAACTCGCTTTATGTAACGATCCTCCTCGTTACGACGACCAACCTCTTAACAAGTGAATTTTTTTTTTTTATATATATTGTGTGTGCACATGTGTACAAGGGTAATAAACACATCTGACTCTGCGTCGCCACCCGACAACGAACAAGACACATACAATGACAACACAACATGACGACCTAAGACGCACATCAAGTATCTACAAGCATTAAACGACAATCAATCGACTATAAATAAGACTGACTACCCGCCCGTCCTACCCTACAATGGTTAGGACCTCCAAGACACATAAGCAACGCTCAAGCCCAGGTTCCCATTGATTTTAACCATTTAAGGTCTCAGGGCTGGTGATTGTTCTGAGGAACATGGAGGTGTCTACATCCTGCCCGACACAAGCAAGCCAAGCAAAATAACAATGCTAAAGCAAAAAACAATAATGACGATCGCCACGCAATAAGGTTCTATGAATCAACACACATCCTAAGAATTCCACAATGCAAGAGAATTTGATTACTAAATCCATCATGAAACGACATCAGTGCGAGCGTAAAGAAATTAACTTTATTTTAATTCAAGATGCAAAGGTAGTCTTTTTTTTTTTCTTCAAGGTGCCATTCATATCATCATTAAATGAAGTCAATTAAGCCAGTCAGAACTTCTCCAAAGTTTGAAACAAAAGTAACATCATTGTAGGCTAACTAGGATAAATAAAATTATAACTAAGTCATTTAGCACTGAAAACTAAATGCAACAGTTCTATCAAGGTGACTTAACCATGATATCAACAAATCTCCACTCCCACTTTAATTATTACAAAATTCTAGTTGGGCAATTAAATTATCTCATCTGTAGGCCAATAACCTTAATTGAACCATTGCTAACTAAAGTAACTTGTTATTTATTTAAACACTAACTACAATAAGTAGTTGGCTAAAATGAGACTTGACTAAACTAAAGGAGAAGGTCCTTACTAACATGGTAGATTGCTAGCGCTTCTAGTGCTATTATTAGATAATCACAATCCGTCCTCTAATTCTAAACTCACCCGATAGTCGTTATTCTTGATGCAAGTAGAAACCTTAAAGCAGAAAGCTAACACTAAAGCACCGAAGAAGCAATAACAAGAGTTTTAAGGTAGATACAATCGAGGCATTAGTTACCGCGTCTTTTAATGTCGACTAACCTGGCATTATTCTGAAGTATAAAACAAGAAATTAATTTAAAAGACAGAGATAAGGCATTGAGGAAAAGGCTGTAAAAATTTAGCAAAAGCTACCTTAGTGTCCATTAAAAGAACTATAAGTAGATCAAATCAAATTGGAATTAATTAAGGCAAAAAGGCGTGATGACTTACATATCCATATAGGGATTTCAAAAACGTTGCATCTTATTTAACTACTGCAAATTAAGATCTTGATGTTGACTTATAGCTCTATTTAAAGATTTAAGAAGAACCCGCACATAAAAATAAAGTAACCTGCAATTTCAAGAAAGGAAATAAGGAGGAACCAAACTTAATAATGATATACAAATCTCAACGCTGTAAGGGTAATGACTCAGCCAAGGCACAAGTGAAACGTGGAGTGACCAAGGGTGAGGTAGGCAGGTAAAACGGTGAAGGGCAGAGATAAAATCTGAAGGCTGGCGTTAAAACTCAAAGGATGGGTACGCGTAGCTGAATCATTATAGCCGTAGTGTCTACTCAGGTATAACCAAATACAACCAAACATTATAAATCCTTTACAGAAGAAAAAGGGGGTTTTCCAAAAGMAAACGCGGAGCAAAGTTTAGGCAAGAGAGCTCAAAGATTAAATTGCTAAAAACGTGGGTAAAAAAATGGTCGAATGACARCAAGAATCCAGATGGATTGGAAGCTAAATCTGTGGTGGAATTCAACATGCTCTGCCATCCATTTAAAACTTAAAATCRTGGGTACAAGCAGAGAGCTCAGGAAAGTAATCATTAAAAACGCAGGAAAAACAATCACTCAGAMATTTACCTGGTTCAACGCAGAGGTAAATGATAGTCGGACTGGTGTCTAAATTTCGCTGTAGCTTATCTAAGGGTATGCTTGACCTCAAGGMAACACCCAAGCTCAGTTCACTGGAACATTATAAAATATCACTCATCATTTATTGATGCCAGGAATAACTTAAGCCTTTACACCCGTGTTCTAAGGAATCATCGTTGTGCATGCATTAAGAGACTATCCAGAACGATAATTATGAAATCGCTGTGCATAATTAAGAGACCACCTAGAAATAATTATGAATCACTATTCATTTAATTAAGAGATAATAAAAATAATGTGAAATCGCTGTGTATACAATTTAGAGACAACCCCAATAATAAATTGAAATAGTTGTGTATACTATCCCAAGAATGAATACAAAATTGTTGTGTATCTAATTAAGAGACAATCGAAATATTATGAAATCACTGTGTATTATTACATTTCGCTACAATGCTATAACATCACCAGATACAACTCTACATCAATTGAAGTTAACTCGAATATAAAAAGCTATGAAAAAGTCTACTGAGTGAATTCAATATTTATACCGAATCAATCCATAAATTGCAGACCATTAGGTATGGATGGAATGGGTACCAGTACAGATTGATTTACAGAGGCACTGAATTTCAGTCACAACCGATCAAGGTAGATTCGCCAAGTTTTAGGTGCTAAACACAAGCTAGAAGTATAAAAAGGCAGAGTTGAAAATTGGGGATGGGAGTGATAACCAAGGCAAAAGTACTTAGCACTAGAAGGCACAAGGGCCACTATCAGGAACAACCAATAGGGTAGACGGAGGGCCAGAACATCCTTCGATCTTTCAAAATGCAGAACCCATAATCAGCAATATAATGCATTCAAGAAAGCAATACACATAAATTTTCAGTGAAATATAAAAATGAGGTAAACGAGATAACACTAGGTATAAACATGCCGAATTCATTTATTGTCAGTATTCAGATCCAAGCATAGGGCCTAATGCATTCTACTCTACAAATAAAAGGGCATACCATTGCCTTATCACCCACCTCGAATGACGTCTGCGCTCCGTGCCGCTCCCACTCGCCGACCATCGAAACCTCACTGGTACCTCCCAGCCAATGTTAGGGGTAATTTTCTTCCCCCTTAGCCCCCTGAGCCGCAAAGGGGCCACACACTAACTAGATGGCACATCTATCTCCCAGCTCGCCTCACAAGGCTGAGCTACCACTCCTCTCTGAGCTGGAAATCCCAACTCCCACAAGTAAATCAGTCAAGTCACTAATCCGGCAGCGTAACGTTACGCTAACAACTGATCCCCTTTCTTCCTCTTCCTTCCTCTCTTTTATAGAGTTTTAGAACTTCCCACTTTCCCCAAATTTCATTTACTTTAAGTTTTAATAAAATCTTCTAAAAATTCTCTTTCGTACAAGTGTCATTCATCCCCCACGTTTCTCCATTAACTAATTTTCTTTAATTTATTAAATTGTCTTATTTCTCTCACCCACCTAGGTTACTCCTAGTTTTACTCCTAGGTGTCCCTAGATTCCCTTACAGGTTTTAAATACTTTCCCTAAAATGATGTTGCTAATTTAGTTCAATTTAAAAGGTTCTTTATTGCAGATTCTTTACTAAGTTGACCTCGCTTTTTACCATACGTTCCCTTCTTTCTCTTATTATGTTTCCTCCATTCCTTAGTTTCCTAATTTTTATTATTCCCTTCTTTCCCCTTTTTATTAGAGCCAAAAATGGCAGTTGCACAAATTAACCTCTTTTCCTTTTTATTAAGAATTTAATATCTTTTACACTTTCACAAGTTAAACAATTAAATTCTTCTTTACAATTGTAAATCCACTGATTTTAATTAAATTCTTACTCTCTTCATTTTACCCCAAAAATTTTATGAAGACTAAAACTATTACTTAAGTGGTTTTGAGTTTAATTTTTATTTTTTTTTATTTTTATAGGGTATTTTTCTTAAGGTTAGACAAAATTTTACCCCCAAGAGAAGTTTTAGACTTAGGACTTAGATTCTGAACTGGGCGACATTTAATTAGGGAAGTTGTTTAAGAATTTCTTAAGGTGTTAAATGTCTTAGGGCCATCTAGGTTTGTTCCTTCATCATCATCAACATGACGTGCCCTTCAGGACRCACCACGTGCTCCAAGGGTGCCACTCGCCTTGTTTGTTTCTTTTGCACGACGTGCCCTTCAGGATGCACCACATGCTCCAAGGGTGCCACTCACCTCTTTTGTTTCTTTTGCACGACGTGCCCTTCAGGATGYACCACGTGCTCCAAGGGTTCCACTCGCCTCGTGAATGATTAGTAGACATCAATAACCCATGGAATCAACACTCCGCTAGGTGAACTTGTGGGAGACTAAGGGCTTCTAAGGAATAAGGCCCCCACCTTATTGCGCGCCCCTTAGAACTATCGTGAGCGACTATCGTAGTCTGCCCTCACGACATCGTGGGTCCTCTCGAACTAGGTAATCGTTAACCTACAGTTCGAGACATGACGGGAGTGATAGTAGGTTGTGGCAGGGCTGCTATCCACACCTCTCCCTCAACCTTTMTGGTAGTCATGTGTGGCCCCTTTACTCCATATGTGAGTCTGKTCAGCAAGTTATCGTCAACCTGCATCATCAGCAATCATGTCAGTACATGTCCACATCATATCATCTAATCAAATGCACTAAAATCACAGTAAACAATCAAACCCCAATAGCACACTCCCTGACTCGATCCAGAGTCCAAGGGGTTACGTCGATGCCTCTGCATCCTCAAGGTCCAAAACCCTGCACACTCAGTAAAACTGAGTCAATAGCACCTATCTATGTCAATGCAGTAAAACATCATGTCATCTATCATAATGAATAATAATCAAGGACAAATGTTTTAATATCATAATAGTCTGAATCACTTGCGAGCAAGTGTCCTCAAAGAATAAGTTTTCTTAGTGCGCCAGAGTGGGATGTTACATACACCCCCTCTTGGTCTAAACTTCGTGCCGAAGTTTCATAGTATAAATGCCAAACTAAGTGTATCACAGTGTCATAAGTCTATCTATCAAACAAAAATGGAAACTGCTGGCACATATCATATGCGTCCTCCCAGGTCAATGAGTGCAGACTATAATTGTCCCATTGGACCTTGACCTGATCTACCGTTCAACGTCTTAACTGTCGAACACGATTATCTAAGATGCAGACCGACTCAACCATGAGAACTCCCTCATCCGATACCTGCAAGGAACTCATGTCATTCACATGTGTAGGATCGCTAATATAATGTCTCAAAATAGATACATGAAAAACATCATGCATACGCCTCAAAGAATCGGGCAAGGCTAGTCGATAGGCCACAGGCCCCTTTCTCTCCACAATATCGAAAGGTCCCACGAACCTAGAAGAGAGTTTAGCTTCCTTTCCAAACTTTATCGAACTCTTGTGTGGTTTAACCTGCAAGAAGACTCAATCGCCGACCTCGTAACTACGGTCGACTCGGTGTGCATCGGCATAACTCTTTTGTCGATCCTGGACTTCTTTAATCCTTTGTCTTATTGTTTTCATTTGCCCTTTCATTTCTTGGATCACTTCTGGTCCCACCAGGATCCTATCCTCAAGTCGATCCAAACTCAAGGGTGTCTGACAAGGTCGCCCGTAAAGAAACTCAAAAGGCACCATTTTAATGGTGCTTTGGTAACTGTTGTTGTAAGCGAACTCTACTAGTGGCAATAATTCCTCCCAATGCTTTTGTTGGTCCATCATGTACATGCGCAAAATGTCCTCCAAAGTTTGGTTCGTTCGTTCGGTCTGTCCATCACTCTCTAGGTGATACGAAGTACTAAAGTTAAGTTGGGTTCCCAAGGCCTCTTGGAAACTCGTCCAAAATCGTCCAATAAACATCAATCCTCGATCGCATATAATCTTTTTAGGCACACCATACAGCCTCACAATATCACTGATGAAAACTCTAGCTATGTCAGGTGCCTGATACGTCGTATGCACAGGAATAAAGTGAGCACTCTTCGTCATAGTTTCTACTACTACGAAAATTGAGTCGTGTCTCCTTGCCATTAGTGGCAATCCAATAATAAAATCCATCGAAATAACCTCCCATTTCGATTCCAGAATAGTATGTGGTTGTAGTAATCCTACTGAGTGTTTATGTTCAGCCTTTACCTACTGACATTCTAGACACCTGGCCACATATTTGACTATGTCGACCTTCATTCCCTTCCAGAAAAATAAGGGTTTAAGGTCTGCCCTCATCTTCATGACTCCCAGGTGAGCCATGTAAACTGCTCTATGAGCCTCGCTTAGGATCAACATCCTCAACTCGTCGTTTGGTGGTACATAAATTCGAATTTTAAACCTCAATAAACCATCTCTATCAAATGAAAATCCCTCATATCGTGGTACCATTATTGTGTTTTGTCCGATAAAACCCTTGACTTCTTTGTACCAGTCATCTTCACACTGTAAAGTGAGAATCTTCTCACGTAGATTTGTCTGAAGAGGCAACACCGAAAATATGYGTGGCCTCCGACTCAAAGCATCCACCACTCGATTCACTTTTCCCTTTATGTAAGTAATCTCAAAGTCATACTCGCTAAGCAATTCCGACCAGCGCCGTTGTCGCGTGTTCAGGTCGCTTTGCATAAAAATGTGTTGTAGTCCACAATAATCAGTCTTTAGTTCAAATTGTCATCCAACAAGGTAGTGTCTCCAAACCTTCAAGGCATATACGATGGCTAATAACTCCAAATCGTGCGTCATGTAGTTCTCCTCATGCCTTCTCAGATTTCTCAAAATGTAAGCAATCACTCGTCTGTCTTGCATCAAGACTCCACCTAAACCTTCCTTGGATGCGTCAGTGCATACCAAGAAGTCTGAATCCATGTCAAGGACCTTTAGTATCGACGTTGTTGTTAGCAACTCCTTAAGCCTTCAAAATGCTTCCGCGCATTTCTCGTTCCAAACAAACTTCTTGTTTTTTTTCTGCAATTCCGTGATCGGATTTGCTATCTTCAAAAAGCCCTCGACAAATCGTCGATAGTATCCTGCTAAACCCATAAAGCTATGCACTTCTGTGACATTCGTTGGCACAGGCCATTCCATAATAGCCTCGACCTTGGCTGGATCCACGGCGATACCTTCACCGGAGATGACATGCCTTAAGTAGTGAATCCTCGATTGATAAAAAGAGCATTTGGACAATTTCCCATACAATTTGTGCTCTC
>JASDQU010735927.1:65554-77956 GCA_032191745.1 Picea mariana | reverse complement strand
AAACATGAGGATTATGAACATCGTTTTAACGCATAAATAAAATATATCAGTAGCACATAAAAACTCAGAAAATGACACAGTGATTTTTGGTCTAACAGTGACCCTAAAAAAACCCACAAGGGGAAAACTAGTGAGAGAGGGAATTTTTATTATTTGTGAGCTTCAGAGAAATTTTGTTACAGCATATTCATCTTCAGAAATTTAATGAAAAACTTATCTCGATAACCATTCCAAGTCTTCACACACGAAATGAGCAAAACTCCTCAAAACTCTTTCCATAATTTTCTGCAACAACGTGTAGGTTTTCTCCTCAATTTATGTGCCTCCAAATGGCTGTACGGATGCCTCAAAATTTGTGCCAGTAACAACAACAGATTTATGGGTGTATTAATGGTTGTATGATCTCCTAGAAAATCGTGCCACACTTTCCAGAAAACACACACAACAACCCACCTCAATTTTTGTGCAATAAAGAGGTTGTAGGGACTATAAAAATTCGTACTGTACGGCCTGTGTATAGTGGCTATACCTTCCTCAAAATTTGTGCTAAAAACTAAATCGTACAGACTGTGTAAATCCGTACTGTACAACCACTATTAAATGCTACCTCCTTCCTTGATTTATGTTCCCATAAAAGGTTGTACGGACCCTGAAATTCATATTGTACAACCTCATGTATATGTTGTCCTTCTTGCCTCGATTTCTATGCTAGTTTGTAGCCATGGAATGTGTGCCCTAGCTCTACAAAAATGGCCTCTTCCTCAAGCTCAAAAATATTCTCTTTCCCTCTCTCAAACATGTCTCAACAACCCACAATGGGTGCGCCCTCCTTACCCTAATCGACCTCATGAGGGAATCTCAAGGGTCATCTCATCTAACGGTTGAGATTAGACAAGAATAATGGTGGGGATTAAATCACTTTACTTACCCACTTTCCCTAAGTTTAAAAAAGTCACCTTTTAATTTTCATCTCACAAATTAAATGACTAGGGTCCACATTAGGCACGTTCTCACCCCTTAGGTGCCTAGGTGATGAGAAACACTTGCCTAGGTACTTTTTAATTTAATTTTAACAATGGATTGGAAAAAATTTAGGCAAGCTAAAGGGAAACGTGTGCAAAGCTACACTCAAGAATTTAGAAGAAGATCTTTGATTTTGGGTATAGATTTATCTTCTCAAGAAACTTTACTCAAATACATAGGAGGATTGCATAGCTATTTGAGACACACATTTCTCATGTTTAACCCTACAAATATAGATGAAGTTTGTGTACATGAAACTCATTTGGAAGAAAGAGGGAAGAATGCTCCTCAAGAAGGAAGAAAGAAGCCATTTTTTAATGAAGACAAAGGAAAGAGGAAATTCAAAGGAAATGGAAAGAAGAATGCTTCAGTCAAGAAAGAGAGAGAAAAAATCTCATGTAAACATTGTTCAAAATATGGGCATGATGAAGACCACTATTAGAAACTTCATCCTGAAATGAGACCCAAAAAATTCAACAACAAAAATAAAGCAAAGACTGTTGCAACTACACAACATGATTTAGGATCTCATTCGGGAGATGAAACAAAAATCACAACCATGGGTTTTCAAGGTAAGGACTCTATTTCCAGTACTAGTTCTTCAAGTAGTATCCTCAATGAAACTCAACATGAAAAAGAAAGAACACATCTTTTCCACATAAAGGTAATTTCAAAGCATACCAAGATAGATACTCTATTTGATACTAGCTCTCAAGAAAACCTCATTTCTGAAGACACTGTCAAGAAATTGCATTTGGAAACTACTCCTCATCCTAAACCATATGCTCTAGGTTGGATATGTGATAATGCCAAATTGCATGTGACAAGAACATGTAAACTTAGATTTTCCATCACTGCAAACTTTATAGATGAGGTAGAGCTTGATGTTATTCCATTGGATATTTGTGGTATTGTGTTGGGAAGCCCATATTTATATGATAGGAGACCCATCTTTCACCATCATGAGAAAAAATATCATTTGTTTAAAAATGGAGTTGAGTACATTGTTAGAGCACATACAAAGAAGTTGAATTTTCCACTTGTAAATGCTAGCCAAAAGAAGAGATTAGTCAATTCTAGTAAGAACTTTGTACTCTTGATGATCAAACCTAAAGACAATGTTGAAAAAGAAGATTTCCAAGGTTGTGATGCAAAGTTAAAATCTGATTTATATGAGGTTGTTAACCAATATCATGAGATGTTTCAAGAACCAAAATGATTGCCTCCTAAAAGAGGCATCCAACATGAGATTCAATTGTAGCAAGATTTTCCTCTTCCAAACATTGGTATGTACAGGATATCAGTCATGGAGAATGCTAAAATTAAAAAAACAAATCCAAGAGTTTCTTGACAAAGGGGTTATCATGCCAAGCACATCTCCATGCGGGTCACCAATTGTTTTAGTACCAAAGAAAGATGGTACATGGCACATGTGTATAGATTCCATAGCTTTGAACAAGATTACGGTAAAGAATCGTTACCCTCTTCCTAAAATTGATGATTTTCTTGATCAATTGAAAGATGCTAAGTGTTTTACTAAGTTGGATTTGAGAAGTGGATATCATAAGATTAGGATTGCTGAAGGAGACACATGGAAGACAACTTTCAAAACAAAGAAAGGTTTGTTTGAATGGATGGTTATGCCATTTGGGATTTGTAATGATCATGCAACATTCATGAGAGTTATGAATGATGTTTTAAGGTCTTTTATTGATGATTGTGTAATTGTCGACTTGGATGACATTTTGATATTTAGTAAATCTCGCGAAGAGCATGTTAGGCACGTGAAGAAAGTTTTATATCTCTTGAAGAAATAAAATTTGTTTTTAAAGATGTCTAAATGTGAGTCTGGAAATACCTCACTTGTTTACTTAGGACATATTGTTGGAGGAGGAGAACTGAAAATAGATCCTTCCAAGGTGAAATTCATTTTGGATTGGCCCAAGCCCAACAATGTAACAAAGGTAAGAAGATTTTTGGGAGAAACCCAATATTGGAGAAAGTTTATTGCTAACTTTTCTTCAATGGCAACTCCATTACATGTAGTGACAAGCATCAAGCAAGTTTTCCATAGGGGAGGAAAGCAACAAAAATATTTTGATGCATTGAAGGAGAAAATTAGTCCAGCTCCAATTTTTTCACTTCTTGATTTGAGACAACCATTTGAGATACAAACAAATGCAAGTAACTATTCAATGGGAGTAGTATTTTTGCAACATGGTAAGCCCATTTTTTTTCATTCTGAGAATTTTAATGGTGTTGTGATTAATTATCCTACATATGATAAGGAGTTGTATGCATTGGTGCAAAGTGTGAAAAAATGGAAACATTAGTTGTTGGGAAAAAAAACTGTTATTCACAAAGATCATCAAGCATTGCAATACTTACAATCACAAACAAAGCTACAACAAACAAGGTACTTCAGATGGATGGGTTTCCTACAACAATTCCATTTCGTTATTAGGTATAAGAAAGACATTTATAAAACAGTTGTTGATATGTTTTCTAGGCCTATTGTTAGTGCTTCAGTTATTCTTCAGCATAATTCTACCATGCATGAGAGCTATGTTGAACAATATGCTTTAGATGTTGATTTTAAGGAGGTTTATGCAAATTTGTGTCATTCTAACCAAGTTGAGGAATTGGATTACCATGTGCATGATACGCTTTTGTATCATCTTGGAAAGATATGTATTCCACAGGGTGGAAGAGTCAACATCTTAAGGGAAGCACATTCTTCTGTTGTTGTTGGCCACTTTGGTGTAGGCAAGACAATGGATAATTTACAAAGGTATTGCTATTGGCCTAAAATGAATGAACATGTTTCAATATATGTAAGAGGATGTTCTTTATGTGCTACAAGTAAGCCTGGAAATAGAAAGTTAGGATTATATACTCCACTTTCGATTCCTTCTCGTCCTTGGGAAATCATTTCTATGAACTTTGTAGGAGGATTACCTATGTCAAAACATAATCATGAGTATCTTTATGTTGTGGTTGATCATTTCAGCAAAATGTCTATTTTGGTTCCTTGTAAGAAATAAGTTACAACTGAACAAACGACAAAAAATTTCTTTCGACATGTATGGGTACATTTTGGGTTGCCCAAATCCATTATTTCTGATCGATATTCTTGATTTATTGGGAACTTTTGGTCAAGGTTATGGGAACTCATGGACACCAAGTTGAAAAAGAGAACAACAATTCATCCACAAACTGATGGTCAAACATAAGTGGTGAATATAAAAATAGTACATATTTTTCATGGTTATTGCAGCAAACATCCTAAGATTTGGGATGAACATCTACACTACATTCAACATGCTTATAACTAGGCTAAGCATTCTTCAACTCAAACATCTCCATTTGAGGCATGTTTTGGTTATTTGCCAAAATCTCCTTTAGATTTCATCTTTGGGAAGGATATTGCTATTGATGGTCATAATGACATTGATAGAGCAAAGAAGTTCATTGAACAAATTCAGTTGGTGCATCAAATGGTACAAGAATAGTTGGTAAAGAGCCAAGCCAAGTAGAAGACAAGACATGAAAAGCATCGTGTTGATCATAGTTTCCAAGTTGGAGATGAAGTTTGGCTTTACATTAGCAAAGAGAGGATTAAAGGACAAGTTGAAAACCTGAAACCAAATAGATATGGACCTTTCAAGATTCTTGAAAAGTGTAATATCATAAAATTTTAGAATATTAAATTCTAAGTGAACTTTGAAATAATTTTTTCTTTTTGGAAAATTCAGATTTGGAAATTATTTGCCATTTATGGAAAATACGAATTTGGAATTTTGATTGTTCTAATTAATTATTTGATGACTGTTGGGAAAATATTTGACTTTCCCAACTATCCTCTTTTATTTTGACATGTGTAAGACAAAATTTTAATAAATTAAATGTTGGAAGACAAATGGAACATCTAGGTTAAAAATAGTTGACCATGACTCCATGAGTGGGGAACAGGTTTGAGTTACCTCAAGGATGATTTTTACAAGTGGAAAATTAGGAATTTGACCACTAGCAGCCCCTAAAAAACAGGGATTTGTAAAGCTTGTAATTTCCCAAGGAGGGAAGGAAAGACCTAGGCACAATGTTGCATATAAAAACAACATATGGAGGAGACAGGACACTGCTTAGTATGTTGGGAAAAGAAACTATTTGTTGTTATGAGCACTGTTAGTGTGAGGCAAAGGATTTTCTGATCTGTGGATGGTGACTATAGCTAAGGAGGATCATTCAGTTTTCCCTTATGGACTCATGGTCAGGATAGGGGGTGGGCAGCAGGGATGATTTTAGGGCCTAAATTTCGCTCATGGGCTAATTTTCCATGGTTTTTCCAAAAACGAGATTCGCTATTTTAAAAATGATTTGCCCAAATTCTATAAAATAAAATTATTTTACCTTAAAAATTGCCAAAATTTTATAAAAACTATGTAAAATACTTATAAATTTGAATATTTTTTAAAAAATATCGTCAAACATTTATAGTTGACCTATGAAGGATTAGTAATATTCACCAAGGTTTCTACATTTTAAAATAAATTTCCATCCTTAAAATCATCCCTAGTGGGCAGGACAAGTGAACTTGGTTGTTTAGTTTTATGATTGGGTGGAACATGGTTGTTCCATTTGTATTCCAGCATCAGGTTTCAGATATGTATCTTGGCTTGCATTCCTTGTCAATGTTATGTTTATGATTTTTATTTGTTAGGAATATGATGGCTTAGTATAGTTAAAGGATACTGAATATATTGTTTATTTGAAATGTGATGGTGGTACATATATATTGAATTTCCATTTAAATCTATACAAACAAAATTACCACAGAGAATAGATAGAACGAATAACAGTCTGAATACATTCTTCTTTACCATACATTCTTCTTTACCACAGAAATATAGTGATGAATTCAAAGTATCTTGCAAAAGCAACCATTGTATTCAATCGATCATTGTTCAAATATTAAAGTTGGAGCACCATAGATCAAAGGCTCCACAACCTCTTGTATTGTAAACAGGGTGCTAAAAAGTATACATAGAATCTGTCTGTAACCAAAGTAATGCGCGCATAGATCAGAACTCAAATACCTTTCAATCAAAGATGTTTCCTTCATCTGATTACCTCGATTTGCACAACTTGCAAAAGAATAAAATGAGGGTTTAGTAAACTATGCTAGCATTTAATGGAAATCAAACAATAGAATAAGCCAAGGACAAACAATTAGCTTGAGTTCCGATTTATAACACTGGTTAGCGTTAACTTTCGACGCTTCGGGTGATTTCTAATGTTAGAAACTGGTTTTCCCCAAAGTACATACTCCTGAAGTGACGTAACTTGCTGATGTCACTGCTAACTTGGCATTGGCCGAGTGGCTTCCACGTGTCACTTAGATTCATGACTTGCATGTACCTGAAATGTCAATTTCATCTTGACACTTGTCATCATCTGATTGTGCCACATGTCCTTGCTGACATAGATCTCATGTCGCGACACATATCCTCCTCCTGGATCTAACGACTTTGATCAGTTCTAGATCAATTCCCAAGTGAGATTCCCTGAAATTCTAACACAATCTAACGGTCCATATTTGACACAAAGACTAACATGATCCAATGATTGTCAATATTTTAGTTATTTTAGGATCAGTGGGGATGACATGACTGGTTGCGAGCAGGAGGACGTGGAGACAATTGATCAATAGGGGATGCCATGAGTGGATTTGTATTATGTGGAGGTGAGTGGAGGTGACGTGGTGACTTGATTTCATTTAAGCACGTGATTTTGAAATTTGTCAAGGGTGGTTTGGGTCCACACCACTCCAACCCTCGCAATCCCCCACAAGATGCCATGTACCCTTCCAACAATACCATGGTATCAATTATAGGACCGCTCTGGAAAATTAATGTTCAAGTAGTTTACGTCCCCGCAATGAAGTGTGGTCGTCGATCATGTCCCAATCTGTGATCCGGGTTATATTCCCTTCTTACCTGCTGCAAGGATCAATGATTCTTGTTGATTTGAGATTAACGGTCCGCAATTACTTCAAGATTTCGGGCTTCGGGCCTTTTCAATGCATAGTTGTTACAATCCTCCGGACTGTCGTATTTTCAAATTGAGAGATCTTCATCCACGTGTCCTCGTTGATGGAATGTCCATATTCACTTCGGGAGTTCGGGCTTCGAGAGTTCATGAATGTTGTGCTTGGAAATCTCTCGAAGTGCTAAGTTTCCGAAGTGAAAGATCCGCCTCCACATGTCCTCGTTGATGGATGGTCCAAGTTCACTTAGGGACTTCGGGTGTTCGGGCTTTGGGATTTTATGAATGTTGTGTTTGGAAATATTATGGAGTAGTACGGACCTAGTTGACATGGCAGGATCTCAAGACTTATGTCTAGTCTTTAATCCTTGTGCAACTTTGACGCTCCGAATGCACGAAAACCATCGATCTGGGTGGCTTGCTAGATCTTCATTGTTACTATTTTAATCTGTCTGATCCTACCATCTGAGCTCGAAATGGATTGTTTTGAATGTTTCATTTTCTCATGGTTTTTTTCTATTAATACAACATACTTAGCTGACCTAATGTAATCTTAATTAAAGGCAAACAAGATGACAGGAAATTCGAACCAAATCACAATATGTGTTTATCCTTAAAAAAAAACAGAAAAAAACTATGCACAAAGAATCAATCAAGAAAGCCAACAAAGAAAACCAAGTTATTGAACATATGGGGAACCTAATTTATCAACCAGAAGAGGAAAATTTTTACGAAGGCATAGGGAAATGAGAGAGGAGAGGCAGGGGTGAAAAACTAGGTTACAATATTGACGTCTGGTTCGAACCTACTTCAAAAGAGGTACTGAAGACCTGGGAAATTTTTGATAGGGTCACCAAATTTATCAATAAAAATTAGTGTGTGATTTTATAATCCAATAATGACATTATAATGAAATATAACAGTAAGAGACAAGTGGAATTTAAATCTCCTTCGGCCTTTAAGAGGGATAATGACAAAGAACTAAAACTGCTATGCATACATTAAAGGAATAAGATATATATAATGGATTATCTCTTTGTCGCAAACAATCTTTGAGATTCAAGGGACTTTAATTCCCTCTAACAACTTTTTTATTTTTATTTTGGAAATTTGGGGTACATCACAAAAAGATAGGTAACAATGCCTTCCATTTGGATTTGTCTCCTTATATGAAAATGTATGCAGTTGTTAATGTTGAGAATTTGAGATTGTATGAGCCTCCTTTGATTGATGATCAAGGAGAGAACATTCAAATTCCTTTCATAGATGACTTCTCCGCAAGAATATCTTTCAGAATTGCATGAGGATACAATCCTTGATAGAAAGACAAAAACTTCAAAACGAGGGAATGTGGGGTACCTTCATGTTGGTCTCAAAGGCACACATACAAGCAAATATAAATGGATTGAGGTTGGAAAGGTGAGGGAACTGTACCCTCATCTTCATATTGATTGAAAGTAGTCTTTTGGAGGTCCAAAATCTTTCGAGTGGGGAGGATTAGATCTTGTCCTCATGATCCCAACATAACTTGAACAGGCTCAAATGGAGTTCGTACGAGGGAGATATCACGTTCTATCTGTTTTCCCAAATAGGGAAAAAAATGATGACTGTACAGTTCGTACATTCCATATGGCAACTGATCGTACGACCATACCGATGATGTGGACTGGTGATGTGGCAAGCTGACTAGGTAGGTGATTTGGAAGCTGACATGGCAGAGGTTAAAGTGGACCAATTGGTGGTTGACATGTGGCATGTTTCATGGGTGAATGAAAGGGTACCATGTGGCCCAGCCAAGGGCCACCACGTGGCACCCCCTTGTTATGGTTTAAAAGTTTGTTTGGAGTCCAGGTGGGTCAAACCCGGGACCTTCGGCAAGGGAAGAGTCTCCATGTAGGCCATGCCACCAGCCCGTTTACATGTGAGTCTTAACCACTATAGATTTAAACTACTATTTAAGTTTGATTTAAATATTGGTTCGGGGGAAAAGGGTCAGGGCATAGCCCCAGCTCATGGTCAAAACATAAAAGTCTTTCCATACAATTAGCAACACGATATCCAATGGATAAGTCAATGTATGCGGGAAGTTGGCCTAGCCCTTAGCCACACACCCCTCCACGCGACCATAACCTCTGTCAAGAAAGGTGCTAACCCCTAACGGTGTGACCAATCCACCCAATTTGCGGAACGATGCGTGGTGCTGGGTTTTGGCACAAAAAACACAAAGAGGCCAAGTTAGTCACACAGTGGGTGCATTTTGTGAGCAAAGACAAGAAGTTATTGGGGAAAACTTCCAGAAAGTGTATTTTCTCCATTAATTGGCCAAACTAGGTGCAGAAAGAGCCCATCTAGGGGTTTTTTGATATTCTGGAGCCATTGAAGCCATCTATTTTTCATTCTGAGCATTGTAAAGCACTGATTTTAACAATTTGATCATATAATAAAAATGATCTATGGGAAGATGGACCAGGAGATGTATCCCAAGAGAGGGGTGAACTCCTTTATCAATTTGTTGTGTTATGTGTTTATTAAGATGGTTGTTTATGATTGTTTATGATTTTCATTTTAAGTAAAAACTCATTAAGTTTATGTGCTTGCAACTTGATCCAATTTCCTAATACACATACATATTCCACTTGCAAATTTGTATACACAAACCTTTTTCATTTTCAGATCACATCTTGGCAACCATCACTTCCTAAGCCCTAATATTCTCCTTCCTCTTCTTCTATTTGAATTACATAGAGATTGATGACACTTTAGCATGATGCATGTAATATTTACTCTCATGGAGTCTTCGATTTACTTAAAGTCAAAAGAAAAAAAGAAAAAAAAATTCCCCTATCCAATCTAAAAGTTTTTATGTGTTCAACATTATTGAGTAGTTGGGAGTCTTTGTCCTAACTCCACCTTTTAGATCTTTCAAGACCCTTATAACTCTCTCCTATATGTTGGGCTTCTTCAACTTCTTCCCTTAGGAGATTTTGATCTCATTCATCATCACTCACTTGACATAATTCTCTTGTATATCCCATTCTTTATGTTGACTAGATAACATCCATTCTAGTAGACATAATTTTAAAATTAAAAAAAACTTAAAAAATGATGCCAAAAGGATGTCATCACGTGGCCAAGAAGGATGCCATCGCATGGCCAAAATAGTAAATCACAATGATAATCTTTATTTTCACCCAAAATCTGAGCCGATATTGGTTCTTTACTGAGATTGCGGGACCCTTGATTTGGTAATTGTGGAAACCGACCTTGCTTAGTATTTTTTAGATCTGGCTGTAATGACTCTCTTTTTTTCTCTTGCATTTCACTTGCACATAGAACACAACATTCTCTAAGTAGTCCTTTACTATTAAGAACAATTCAATGATAGTGTCTAGGCTTTGATCCTTGCTTTAGCATGCCATACCACTAGCAGTAGAGACAGGTCTAACTATTATGAATATTTGATCTCTGTTCTGGTAGAACCAAGATTCTCCCTTGTAAACACACATTCTATTCCATCTGCTAAACATATAAAAGCAGTCCTTTAGTATCAACCTTAATCCTTGGCTTCCTAGAGCAGTGCAAAGCCATATCCGATAGTTGTTGAGTGATAGGATGGAAAACAAAAAAACTATAGACAGAGTACATTGTTTTGCATTTGCCCATATATTGTTGCTTATGTTAATACGAGGAATGCTAGTGATTTGCAGGCTTTGAATTTTTTTCAGATTAAGCATATGGTTGGGTTTAGAAGCCTTTAAATTAATATTCAAACTTTGTGTTTTCATTTAAATTTTCTTTTTAAACTGAATTTTGCATTTTACATTTGATTGAGTTTAAAAGTCTTTAAAATTCATATTCAAACTTTACTTTTCAATTAACTATTTTTCTTTTAAAATTGAATTTTTGAATTTTTGGTTGTTGGTTGTTGTTATATTAGTAAAAAAATGGAATTCCTTGTTGTTTTTATACTAGTATGTTAACTTTCTTATACTATTTTGACACTATTAACCTTAATACCTACAATTTAATTGTCTTCTTTCTAAATTTGAATTTTTGGTTATTGTTATACTAGTCTTTGTATCTTCGTGGAGAGTTAATATACAAGATCCTCCATCAACTTTAATAATTGTAACCCATCACACGAAGATGGATATTTCTAGTTGTCCATGCATGAACAATATCAATTTGTAGAAGATTAAAATATTAGTTGCTCAAAGAAAAAGTAGAATAATGGAAAGACATTGGGAGATGTAATCTCATGGAGGTTGACAATTTATGTGACTGTATGTCTATTTTTGTTCATCTTAAATCCAAAGAATATAGTGAAAATATTGAAAATGATAAACTGATATTTAATTTTCATAAATTTCTTACTTAAATAATAAACTGAAAATGATATATCGTACATGTTCTAAACGAAAACAACTGATATTTAATTTTCATAAATTTCTTACTTAAATAATAAACTAAAAATGGTGTATCCTACATGTTCTAAAAGAAAACAAGATAAACATTTCATATTTGAATAAAGCAAGAGACTCTGGAGTTCACATGGTGGATGGTAGCATTGTGTGGATGTTTGATGTTCCTGGTTTAATATTGTGAGGTAATTGTATCTTGTTTATTTGTATTTCAATTTGTAAATTGACCTTCATAAGGGTGCTATCACCCAATATGAAAGATCTTCTTAACTATTAATGATTTGAATGTTAATTTTGTTTAATTGCATGTTATTTAGACTTCATGTGTAGAGAACACAGATATTTAACAAGGTGTATGCAAGTTTATCAAGATTGCAGATCTTCATACTTGAAGTGGTGGTTGATTTGAGTGCAATCTCCCACAAGCTTCAAGCTCCTTCTAGAACAAGTCCCTCATCCATTCATCGGAGGACTCCATAGCCCGAGGAATTTCATGTTGCAAGCTCCTCTTCTCTTTCTCTACCTCATCAAAATCAAAATATTCTTTGGTTACCTTTTTATTTGCATGCAAGTGCTTAACTTTAATTTCAAATATACTATCTAAGTTTTCATGTATAAGATAAGTTGGATCTACTTTTGTTCTTTCAAAGTTTCATTTTAAGGCTAGATCTAACATAGGAAAAGTTTACTTTTAGCAAGCTTTATTTCTTCAAATTTAAAAAGACTGGAAGTAGTTCTTTTTCTAAGAGATTTAAATCTAAATTTGGGAAAACTTATTGATACTATTTACTTTTTTAGGACAACAAATAATATCATTAAGAAACATCTCTCTTTTCTTGTTTCATTAGGCTTCATTTAGTTAGTTTAGTGTATATTTTACTTAGATTTTTTTTACATTTTTTTTTTTTTTTTT
>JASDQU010735927.1:48968-65504 GCA_032191745.1 Picea mariana | reverse complement strand
AAATTTGTTTTTAAAGATGTCTAAATGTGAGTTTGGAAATACCTCACTTGTTTACTTGGGACATATTGTTGGAGGAGGAGAACTGAAAATAGATCCTTCCAAGGTGAAATTCATTTTGGATTGGCCCAAGCCCAACAATGTAACAAAGGTAAGAAGATTTTTGGGAGAAACCAAATATTGGAGAAAGTTTATTGCTAACTTTTCTTCAATGGCAACTCCATTACATGCAGTGACAAGCATCAAGCAAGTTTTCCAAAGGGGAGGAAAGCAACAAAAATATTTTGATGCATTGAAGGAGAAAATTAGTTCAGCTCCAATTTTTTCATTTCTTGATTTGAGACAACCATTTGAGATACAAACAAATGCAAGTAACTATTCAATGGGAGCAGTCTTTTTGCAACATGGTAAGCCCATTTGTTTTCATTCTGAGAATTTTAATGGTGTTGTGATTAATTATCCTACATATGATAAGGAGTTGTATGCATTGGTGCAAAGTGTGAAAAAATGGAAACATTAGTTGTTGGGAAAAGAAACTGTTACTCACAAAGATCATCAAACATTGCAATACTTACAATCACAAACAAAGCTACAACAAGCAAGGTACTTCAGACGGATGGGTTTCCTACAACAATTCCATTTCGTTATTAGGTATAAGAAAGACATTTATAAAACAGTTGTTGATATGTTTTCTAGGCCTATTGTTAGTGCTTCAGTTATTCTTCAGCATAATTCTACCATGCATGAGAGCTATGTTGAACAGTATGCTTTAGATGTTGATTTTGAGGAGGTTTATGCAAATTTGTGTCATTCTAACCAAGTTGAGGAATTGGATTACCATGTGCATGATACGCTTTTGTATCATCTTGGAAAGATATGTATTCCACAGGGTGAAAGAGTCAACATCTTAAGGGAAGCACATTCTTCTGTTATTGTTGGCTACTTTGGTGTAGGCAAGACAATGGCTAATTTACAAAGGTATTGCTATTGGCCTAAAATGAATGAACATGTTTCAATATATGTAAGAGGATGTTCTTTATGTGCTACAAGTAAGCCTGGAAATAGAAAGTTAGGATTATATACTCCACTTTCGATTCCTTCTCATCCTTGGGAAATCATTTCTATGGACTTTGTAGGAGGATTACCTATGTCAAAACAGAATCATGAGTATCTTTATGTTGTGGTTGATCATTTCAGAAAAATGTCTATTTTGGTTCCTTGTAAGAAATAGGTTACAACTGAACAAACAACAAAAAATTTCTTTCAACATGTATGGATACATTTTGGGTTGCCCAAATCCATTATTTCTGATCGATATTCTCGATTTATTGGGAACTTTTGGTCAAGGTTATGGGAACTCATGGACACCAAGTTGAAAAAGAGAACAACAATTCATCCACAAATTGATGGTCAAACATAAGTGGTGAATATAAAAATAGTACATATTTTTCATGTTTATTGCAACAAACATCCTAAGATTTGGGATGAACATCTACACTACATTCAACATGCTTATAACTAGGCTAAGCATTCTTCAACTCAAACATCTCCATTTGAGGCATGTTTTGGTTATTTGCCAAAATCTCCTTTAGATTTCATCTTTGGGAAGGATATTGCTATTGATGGTCATAATGACATTGATAGAGCAAAGAAGTTCATTGAACAAATTCAATTGGTGCATCAAATGGTACAAGAATAGTTGGAAAAGAGCCAAGCCAAGTAGAAGACAAGACATGACAAGCATCGTGTTGATCATAGTTTCCAAGTTGGAGATGAAGTTTGGCTTTACATTAGCAAAGAGAGGCTTAAAGGACAAGGTGAAAACCTGAAACCAAATAGATATGGACATTTCAAGATTCTTGAAAAGTTTAATATCATCAAATTTTAGAATATTAAATTCTAAGTGAACTTTGAAATAATTTTTTGTTTTTGGAAAATTCAGATTTGGAAATTATTTGCCATTTATGGAAAATTCGAATTTGGAATTTTGATTGTTCTAATTAATTATTTGATGACTGTTGGGAAAATATTTGACTTGCCCAACTATCCTCTTTTATTTTGACACGTGTAAGACAAAATTTTAATAAATTAAATGTTGGAAGACAAATGGAACATCCAGGTTAAAAATAGTTGACCATGACTCCATGAGTGGGGAACAGGTTTGAGTTACCTCAAGGATGATTTTTACAAGTGGAAAATTAGGAATTTGACCACTAGCAGCCCCTAAAAAATAGGGATTTGTAAGGCTTGTAATTTCCCAAGGAGGGAAGGAAAGACCTAGGCACAATGTTGCATATAAAAACAACATATGGAGGAGACAAGACACTGCTTAGTATGTTGGGAAAAGAAACTATTTGTTGTTATGAGCACTATTAGTGTGAGGCAAAGGATTTTCTGATCTGTGGATGGTGACTATAGCTAAGGAGGATCATTCAGTTTTCCCTTATTGACTCATGGTCAGGATAAGGGGTGGGCAGGACAAGTGAACTTGGTTGTTCTGTTCTATGATTGGGTGGAACATGGTTGTTCCATTTGTATTCCAGCATCAGGTTTCAAATATGTATCTTGGCTTGCATTCCTTGTCAATGTTATGTTTATGATTTTTATTTGTTAGGAATATGATGGCTTAGTATAGTTAAAGGATACTGAATATATTGTTTATTTGAAATGTGATGGTAGTACATATATATTGAATTTCCATTTAAATCTATACAAACAAAATTACCACAGAGAATAGATAGAATGAATAACAGTCTGAATACATTCTTCTTTACCATACATTCTTCTTTACCACAGAAATATAGTGATGAATTCAAAGTATCTTGCAAAAGAAACCATTGTATTCAATCGATCATTGTTCAAATATTAAAGTTAGAGTACCATAGATCAAAGGCTCCACAACCTCTTGTATTATAAACAGAGTGCTAAAAAGTATACACAGAATCTGTCTGTAACCGAAGTAATGCGCGCATAGATCAAAACTCAAATACCTTTCAATCAAAGATGTTTCCTTCATCTGATTACCTCGATTTTTACAACTTGCAAAAGAAGAAAATGAGGGTTTAGTAAACTATGCTAGCATTTTAATGGAAATCAAACAATAGAATAAGCCAAGGACAAAAAATTAGCTTGAGTTCCGATTTAGAACACTGGTTAGCGTTAACTTTCGGTGCTTCAGGTGATTTCTAATGTTAGAAACTGGTTTTCCCCAAAGTACATACTCCTGAAGTGACGTAACTTGCTGATGTCACTACTGACTTGGCATTGGTCGAGTGGCTTTCACGTGTCACTTAGATTCGTGACTTGCATGTACCTGAAATGTCAATTTCATCTTGACACTTGTCATCATTTGATTGTGCCACATGTCCTTGCTGACGTAGATCTCATGTCGCGACACATATCCTCCTCCTGGATCTAACGACTTTGATCAGTTCTAGATCAATTCCCAAGTGAGATTCCCCAAAAGTCTAACACAATCTAACGGTCCATCTTTGACACAAATACTAACATGATCCAATGATTGTCGATATTTCAGTTATTTCAGGATCAGTGGGGATGACATGACTGGTTGCAAGCAGGAGGACGTGGAGACAATTGATCAATAGGGGATGTCATGAGTGGATTTGTATTATGTGGAGGTGAGTGGAGGTGACTTGGTGACCTGATTTCATTTAAGCACGTGATTTTGAAATTTGTCAAGGGTGGTTTGGGTCCACACCACTCCAACCCCTGCAATCCACCACAAGATGCCATGTACCCTTCCAACAATACCATGGTATCAATTATGGGACCGCTCTGGAAAATTAACGTTCGAGCAGTTTACGTCCCTGCAATGAAGTGTGGTCGTCGATCGTGTCCCAATATGTGATCCGGGTTATATTCCCTTCTTACCTGCTCCAAGGATCAACAATTCTTATTGATTTGAGATTAACGGTCCGCAATTACTTCAAGATTTCGGGCTTCAGGCCTTTTCAATGCATAGTTGTTACAATCCTCTAGAGTGTCGTATTTTTGAATTGAGAGATCTACATCCACGTGTCCTCGTTGATGGACTGTCCATATTCACTTCGGGAGTTCGGGCTTCGAGAGCTCATGAATGTTGTGCTTGGAAATCTCTCGAAGTGCTAAGTCTCTGAAGTGAAAGATCCACCTCCACGTGTCCTCGTTGATGGATGGTCCAAGTTCACTTAGGGACTTTGAGTGTTCGGGCTTTGGGAGTTTATGAATGTTGTGTTTGGAAATATTCTGGAGTAGTACGGACCTGGTTGATGTGGCAGGATCTCAAGACTTCTGTCTAGTCTTTAATCCTTGTGTGACTTCGATGCTCCGAATGCACAAAAAACATCAATCTGGGTGGCTTGCTAGATCTTCATCGTTGCAATTTTAATCTGTCTGATCCTACCATCTGAGCTCGAAATGGATTGTTCTGAATGTTTCATTTTCTCATGGTTTTTTCCTATTAATACAACATACTCAACTGACCTAATGTAAGCTTAATTAAAGGCAAACAAGATGACAGGAAATTCGAACCAAATCACAATATGTGTTTATCCTTCAAGAAAAACAGAAAAAAAACTCTGCACAAAGAATCAGTCAAGAAAGCTAACAAAGAAAACCAAGTTATTGAACATATGGGGAACCTAATTTATCAACCAGAAGAGGAAAATTTTTACGAAGGCATAGGGAAATGAGAGAGGAGAGGCAGGGGTGAAAACCTAGGTTACAACATTGACGTCTGGTTCGAACCTACTTCAAAAGAGGTACTGAAGACCTGAGAAATTTTTGATAGGCTCACCAAATTTATCAATAAAAATTAGTGTGTGATTTATAATCCAATAATGACATTATAATGAAATATAACAGGGACAAGTGGAATTTAAATCTCCTTCGGCCTTTAAGAGGGATAATGACAAAGAACTAAAACTGTTATGCATACATTAAAGGAATAAGATATATATAATGGATTATCTCTATGTCGCAAACAATATTTGAGATTCAAGGGACTTTAATGCCCTTTAACAATTTTTTTATTTTTATTTTGGAAATTTGGGGTACATTAGAAAAAGATTGGTAACAATGCCTTCCATTTGGATTTGTCTCCTTATATGAAAATGTATGCAGTTGTTAATGTTGAGAATTTGAGATTGTATGAGCCTCCTTTGATGGATGATCAAGGAGAGAACATTCAAATTCCTTTCATAGATGACTTCTCGTAAGAATATCTTTCAGAATTGCATGAGGATACAATCCTTGACAAAAAGATAAAAACTTCAAAACGAGAGAATGTGGGGTACCTTCATGTTGGTCTCAAAGGCACACATCCAAGCAAATATAAATGGATTGAGGTTGGAAAGGTGAGGGAACTATACCCTCATCTTCATATTGATTGAAAGTAGTCTTTTGGAGGTCCAAAATCTTCTGAGTGGGGAGGATTAGATCTCGTCCTCACGATCCCAACATAACTTGAATAGGCTCAAATGGAGTTCGTACGAGGGAGATATCACGTTCTATCTGTTTTCCCAAATAGGGAAAAAAATTATGACTGTACAGTTCGTACATGCCATATGGCAACTGACCGTACAACCATACCGATGATGTGGACTGGTGATGTGGCAAGCTGACTAGGTAGGTGATTTGGAAGCTGACATGGCAGAGGTTAAAGTGGACCAATTGGTGGTTGACATGTGGCATGTTTCATGGGTGAATGAAAGGGTGCCATGTGGCCCAGCCAGGGGCCACCACGTGGCACCCCCTTGTTATGGTTTAAAAGTTTGTTTGGAGTCTGAGTGGGTCAAACCCGGGACCTTCAGCAAGGGAAGAGTCTCCATGTAGGCCATGCCACTAGTCCGCCTACATGTGAGTCTTAACCACTATAGATTTAAACTACTATTTAAGTTTGATTTAAATATTGGTTCGGGCGGAAAAGGGTCAGGGCATAGCCCCAGCTCGCGGTCACACCATAAAAGTCTTTCCATACGATTAGAAACATGATATCCAATGGATAATTTGATGTATGCGGGCAGTTGGCCTAGCCCTTAACCACGCACCCCTCCACGCGACCATAACCTCTGTCAGGAAAGGTGCTAACCCCTAACGGTGTGACCAATCCGCCCAATTTGTGGAACGATGCGTGGTGCTGGGTTTTGGCACAAAAAACACAAAGAGGCCAAGTTAGTCACACAGTGGGTGCGTTTTGGTGAGCAAAGACAAGAAGTTATTGGGGAAAACTTCCAGGAAGGGTATTTTCTCCATTAATTGGCCAAACCAGGTGCAGAAAGAGCCCATCTAGGGGTTTTTTGATATTCTGGAGCCATTGAAGCCATCTATTTTTCATTCTGAGCATTGTAAAGCACCGATTTTAACAATTTGATCATATAATAAAAATGATCTATGGGAAGTTGGACCAGGAGATGTATCCCAAGAGAGGGGTGAACTCCTTTATCTATTTGTTGTGTTATGTGTTTATTAAGATGGTTGTTTATGATTGTTTATGATATTCAATTTAAGTAAAAACTCATTAAGTTTATGTGCTTGCAACTTGATCCAATTTTCTAAGACACATACATATTCCACTTGCAAATTTGTATACACAAACCTTTTTCATTTTCAGATCACATCTTGGCAACCATCACTTCCTAAGCCCTAATATTCTCCTTCCTCTTCTTATATTTGAATTAAATAGAGATTGATGACACTTTAGCATGATGCATGTAAGATTTACTCTCATGGAGTCTTCGATTTACTTAAATTCAAAAGAAAAAGAAAAAAAAAATTCCCCTATCCAATCTAAATTTTTTTATGTGTTCAACATTATTGAGTAGTTGGGAGTCTCTGTCCTAACTCCACCTTTTAGATCTTTCAAGACCCTTATAACTCTCTCCTATATGTTGGGCTTCTTCAACTTCTTCCCTTAGGAGATTTTGATCTCATTCATCATCACTCACTTGACATAATTCTCTTGTATATCCCATTCTTTATGTTCACTAGATAACATCCATTCTAGTAGACATAATTTTAAAATTCAAAAAAAACTTAAAAAATGATGCCAAAAGGATGTCATCACGTGGCCAAGAAGGATGCCATCGCATGGCCAAAATAGTAAATCACAATGATAATCTTTATTTTCACCCAGGATCTGAGCCGATATTGGTTCTTTACTGAGATTGCGGGACCCTTGATTTGGTAATTGTGGAAACCGGCCTTGCTTAGTATTTTTTAGATCTGGCTGTAATGACTCTCTTTTTTTCTCTTGCATTTCACTTGCACATAGAACACAACATTCTCTAAGTAGTCCTTTACTGTTAAGAACAATTCAATGCTAGTGTCTAGGCTTTGATCCTTGCTTTAGCATGCCATACCACTAGCAGTAGAGACAGGTCTAACTATTATGAATATTTGATCTCTGCTCTGGTAGAACCAAGATTCGCCCTTGTAAACACACATTCTATTCCATCTGCTAAACATATAAAAGTAGTCCTTTAGTATCAACCTTAATCCTTGGCTTCCTAGAGCAGTGCAGAGCCATATCCGATAGTTGTTGAGTGATAGGATGGAAAATACAAACTATAGACAGAGTACATTGTTTTGCATTTGCCCATATATTGTTGTTTATGTTAATACGAGGAATGCTAGTGATTTGCAGGCTTTGAATTTTTTTCAGATTAAGCATCTGGTTGGGTTTAGAAGCCTTTAAATTAATATTCAAACTTTGTGTTTTCATTTAAATTTTCTTTTTAAACTGAATTTTGCATTTTACATTTGATTGAGTTTAAAAGTCTTTAAAATTCATATTCAAACTTTACTTTACAATTAACTGTTTTTATTTTAAAATTGAATTTTTGAATTTTTGGTTGTTGGTTGTTGTTATATTAGTAAAAAAACGGAATTCCTTGTTGTTGTTATACTAGTATGTTAACCTTCTTATACTATATTGACACTATTAACCTTAATACCTACAATTTAATTGTCTTCTTTCTAAATTTGAATTTTTGGTTATTGTTATACTAGTCTTTGTATCTTCATGGAGAGTTAATATACAAGATCCTCCATCAACTTTAATAACTGTAATCCATTACACGAAGATGGATATTTCTAGTTGTCCATGCATGAACAATATCAATTTGTAGAAGATTAAAATATTAGTTGCTCAAAGAAAAAGGAGAACAATGGAAAGACATTGGGAGATGTAATCTCATGGAGGTTGACAATTTCTGTGGCTGTATGTCTATTTTTGTTCATCTTAAATCCAAAGAATATAGTGAAAATATTGAAAATGATAAACTGATATTTAATTTTCATAAATTTCTTACTTAAATAATAAACTGAAAATGATATATCGTACATGTTCTAAAAGAAAACAACTGATATTTAATTTTCATAAATTTCTTACTTAAATAATAAACTGAAAATGGTGTATCCTAAATGTTCTAAAAGAAAACAAGATAAACATTTCATATTTGAATAAAGCAAGAGACTCTGGAGGTCACATGGTGGATGGTAGCATTGTGTGGATGTTTGATGTTCCTGGTTTAATATTGTGAGGTAAGTGTATCATGTTTATTTGTATTTCAATTTGTAAATTGACCTTCATAAGGGTGCTATCACCCAATATGAAAGATCTTCTTAACTATTAATGATTTGAATGTTAATTTTGTTTAATTGCATGTTATTTAGACTTCATGTGTAGAGAACGCAGATATTTAACAAGGTGTATGCAAGTTTATCAAGATTGCAGATCTTCATACTTGAAGTGGTGGTTGATTTGAGTGCAATCTCCCACAAGCTTCAAGCTCCTTCTAGAACAAGTCCCTCATCCATTCATCGGAGGACTCCATAGCCCGAGGAATTTCATGTTGCAAGCTCCTCTTCTCTTTTTCTACCTCATCAAAATCAAAATATTCTTTGGTTACCTTTTTATTTGCATGCAAGTGCTTAAATTTAATTTCAAATATACTATCTAAGTTTTCATTTATAATATAAGTTGGATCTACTTTTGTACTTTCAAAGTTTCATTTTAAGGCTAGATCTAACATAGGAAAAGTTTACTTTTAGCAAGCTTTATTTCTTCAAATTTAAAAAGACTGGAAGTAGTTCTTTTTCTAAGAGATTTAAATCTAAATTTGGGAAAAGTTATTGATACTATTTAATTTTTTAGGACAACAAATAATATCATTAAGAAACATCTCTCTTTTCTTGTTTCATTAGGCTTCATTTAGTTAGTTTAGTGTATATTTTACTTAGATTTTTTTACATTTATTTTTTTTTTTTTGCACATCATCTAACACAATTTTGTAGGGTCTTCCAATCTATTTTTTTGGCATATTTTTCCTATATTAAATTGCTATTTTTTGCAGGTCTACAGATATCCAAGGGGAGACTCTGCCAAAATTTGGTGGATTTGGGCCATCCGGGACCCCAAAAGCACATATCTTCCTCCATAAACATTTATGAAAACTTGTAATCTTAATGGTCTCGTTCTTATAAGGGACCACAATAATTTCCCAAATAATATTGTAACCTCATTAATAAAATTAGAGGGCTACATAGTTCTCTAATGTACCCCAAATTTACCAAATAATTTTTTTTTGTTAGGTATATTAAAACTCCTTGACTCTTCAGTACTTGTTCAAGCATAACTTTATTATCGTCGCTATTGGATTAAAACATGTACCTCTTTGTAATTAACATTACTGCGATCAAGATAGCTATATTGTCTAAGTAAGTCATCCTATCAAAGGGTTACAATGCATAATAACTATGGACAATAGACTAGCATACAGTCTATCCATAACGTTTGTATTATCAAATATAATGCCTCCATTTCTTACTGTATCCATTTAGCGACTATAGTATGCATATCATAACAATGATACCATTCTTTTCATTATATAGCTATATAAGTTGTTTACCAAAAGACCTAGCTTGTATATAAATCTTAGCACATACCAATATGTAACCATTATGTGTAATCTTAACACTTACCCATATAAAATCCCACATATGGAGTTCTTAGCATATACCAATATATATTTGTTCAATTTAGCATACAACATAAAACTTACTCGTTATATATATCATACTCATTATATATATCGTAGGTCATATGAACTATTACACATTAGCACTATTCCTAAATTAGTATCGTTATAACATGACATTCCACCACAATGTAATTCATATCCTAGCACGCTGAATAGTTTCTATGCGCACATGTGATATCGTTACATGAGGACTGTTATAGGGTTGTTATTCCAACGCAGACATTGACATATCATCCTCCATAACGCATATGGTTGTGCAATTGTGCCACGTCCAAACCTATACCTAACAACATTAACCCTACCTGACTTATGACAAGTCCCAACATTGAATAGGTTTTGAAAGGCATGTTAATGGCGGATGTCATATCGGTCTCCAGGCATTAATCATTGGTTATATCCATTAAAGAGAGGTTTGTATCGTACTGGACACTTAGGCAGCTGCATCCAATGCGGGCTCGCCATATTCGAGTCTTCACATGGCCACAGTATTGTGGGTGCCCGTCAACCATTACTCCTCCTTTGCAAGGGATTTGAGGTTACTCCGTTCATTTTTTCCCTTTGGCTTCACGAAAAAACCTTCCTCTGCCTTGTGTGTGATTCGGCCTTTGCGCATACCATGTGTCTCCATTCTTGTGTATAGTCGATGACTTGGAAAACAGACTCATCCTTGGTAGACGAATATGGAATCTTCTCTTACTAAGTTTCTTTGGTAGATTCTTTGAGGGTATAGAGGAAACATACTTTTGAGAAGAAGAGGAGTAATGTAATTCCTTGGAAGGCATTCTCAGTTGGAGGAAGATAAACCATAATCTCTACATAAGAGGAGAGTGCTCTTAACCTTCCTACTAGGTAGCCAAAAACCCTCAATAGAACAATGGGAAAAATACTAGGAGAGGTTAAGACATACCAAAGAATTATTTAAAAAGTTGTTGACCGAAGAACGAAGAAACCCAGAACACCACCTCGGAGCCATTCTAAATCAATGTCAAAATGAAAGGAGTTCAAGGAAAAATCCATTACCATTCCATCAACACATAAATCTATGTACAAAATTTCTAACTAATTTACAACTGCAAATTTTAAAAATGCATACCATAATTGGATGATGGTTTGTCAATGTTCTTCAGCTACTGGTGATCCTCCTCGCTCTCGCTTTCTAATCATTGAGACCTCACTGGTACCTCCCAGCCAACGCTAGGGATATTATTCCCCCCCTTGGGCCCCTCGAGCGACAAAGGGACCACACACACAAGAAGAGAAAATCTAGCTCCCAACTCACCTCGCAAGGTCGAGCTACCACTGTCTATTTGAGCTGGGTATCCCAACTCCCACAAGAAAAATCAGTCAAGAAAAATCTGACAGCATAACCTTACACATACCAGTCATGATTCGTTCCTCTCCTCTACCATTTCTCTTATAGAGTTGTCATAGTGACCATTTTCCAAATGCACGTTAAATTATTTTTATTAAAAATTAATTAGGAAAAACTCTCCCCCATACACTTGTCACCTGATCCCTTAGTTTCACCAGAAATTCAATTATTTAATTAAATTAATTGTCAATTTCCTTCACCCATCCTAAAAGCGTTCCTAAAAATGCTCCTTTGTTCCCTCAATTTCTTTTAATGATTGACGTCTTTCTTAAAGCTTAGTTGAGTTTTATTTAGGAAAGTTCTCTAGAATATATTCCTTTCTATATTCCACATTCCTTTTTGCATTTAATTCCCCTTTTGTCTAAGATCCAAATTAGCATGGCTTGCACATAAAAAGTAATTAATTCTTAGATAAATTATTTCTCCTTTAAATTATTAATTTTATTTTTCTTCATCCCCCTTTTTATTAATTGATTAATTAATTTTTAGTCCTCATACCCTATTTAGACCTAGGCTTTAATTTCAACTAGGCTTAGCAATTTGTTTTTAAAGGAAATTTTATAATTAATAAACTTCACTCATACCACATTTATCTTAAGGCTGACCACGTCAAAATAAAATGTTTTTTCTAGGAACCTAGGTTCATTGACTCACCTATGTTTAAGAATCATGAAGTTCCCTTCAAGACGCACTACGTGCTCCAAGGGTGCCACTCGCCTTTGGTTGATTTTGGTATACGTCCAACCCTTGGAGTCAATACTCCATCAGGTGACTTGGTGGGAGACTAAGGGCCTCTAAGGAATAAGGACACTGTCATATTGTGCGGCCCTTAGAATCTTCGTCAGCGACTGTCTCAATATTCCCTCATGACATCGTGTATCTCTCAAACTAGGTAATCATTAACCTACAGTTCGAGCCACAACGAGAGTGCTAGTAGGTTGTGGTAGGGTTGCTGCAACACATCTCCCTCAATATCTCTGGTTGTTGTGCATGGCCCCTTTACTCCTAATGTGAGTCTGATTAGCAAGCAATCATCAGCCTGCATACATCAATGAAACATGTCAGCGATCCATAAAAAACATCATAATATACCCGATCATATGTCACACATGAATAAACATAAATACCCAAACCATATACAATCCACTCCCCGACTCGATTCAGATTCCAAGGAGGTCCACCGATGCCATCAACATCCCCAATCTGTCAAGTGTCCTGCACACTCAGGATAAACCCATCAATAGCACATGTCGATACATCGATAATCAAATAGCATAACATTGTATCCACAACATCATCATCAGAATCCATAAGCGAAACAAATAATCATATACTAAACCGAATCACTTGCACACAAGTGACCTCAAAGAATAATTCATATCATGTGTGCACGAGAGTGGGATGTTACACTTCTTTCCTTATCAACGTTATCGTGCATGATAGTATTTTCTTGCCGATGTTTCGATGCCTTCAAAATATATTTCTTCATTGACTTTTCGATGACTTGGAAATATATTTCTTCATTAACATTTCAATGAATTGGAAATATATTTGTTTGTTGATGTTTCTATGCCTTGAAAATATCTTCTTTGCTGACGTTTCGGTTACTTGGAAAGATATTTCTTCGTTGAAATTTTGGAGCAAGATCTTCTTTCTTCGCAGACGTTTCGATGCCATAATATTGTTTCCTCGCCAAAACACTCCTTTATTGGTGGCTCCAAAATATCTTTCTTCGTCAAAATACACTCTATGGACGACTTCAAAATATCTTCCTTCACTGACACACACTATATTAATGATAAAAGAAACTTTTCGACACTTAGTTGATTTTCCCAAAATACGAACTCACAAACTTGTGATTGTCATGAACTTGCCTACGTGGCTCCCTAGAAAAACTCAACCCCTGCAACCAAACACCTCAACAATATGAGTACTAAGAACATAGATTAGGTTAATTTACCATCCCTCTTGTATTGTAGCCAATGATTGATATTTTTATTAATTATTTTCAATGTACAAAAAACACATATCTCGACTCTCGGCCATATCAATCTGTACGAGCTAGCTGGCCCAAAACATATAGACTCACCAGCCTAAATCACATTTACACAATTCCATTATAATTTGTGGGGATTAAAACTAGGGATGTTACACTAAGGACAAAAATCCAAAGAACTAGGTATTTTCCAATGAAGGAAGGCATAAATGGGATCCAAATTAATCACATAAACCAATACATAATGCTCAATGAGACCCCATTCCTCCTTGTATGTGGACCTTCCTTTTTGCAATCTAGATATTCTATATGCATTTCAATGTAAATTCCACTTCTGAATCATCTTAATAGACATGAGGTTCTCAATACTACCCCCATAAAGAATAAGAGAACAAAGAACAAAACTCCTCTCCAATTTTGCACTTGGTTTTGAAGATATCCTTTTTTTTTCTTCAGCTCCTTTTTAATTTTTCTCTTTGGCTTCAATGAAACTCTCTAAAATATGAGATTCTCTCCATGCTATTATTTTACTTCATCTATATTTTCTCCAACAACATACCCATCAATTATTTCAACTACTTAAGCTATATGGGTTCTTCTTTCTTGTCATTGGTTGGCATTTAAGTTCTTTAAACACTCATGCGCTCCACACTTGAAGAAAGTTCCACTCCATTATCCTTATCTTCCTTTAAGATTTCCTTGAACTATGGGGAATTCATAATTTCTTCATAAAAAATTTCTCATAGCACTCGTGTTGGACTCTCCTCCCTTGATTCCACTTGTATGTCATTTTCCAATCATGGTTCTACCTTTAAGCTTTGCTCCTATACCCATAGAACTCTACTTTTTTCATGGCATCTTCTCTTCGATTTTCAAGGATAGCTTGTATGACTCTATGGCATACTAAATTCTCACCATGATAAGTTCATCATGAATACCATATATGATATATTTAATACATCTATCAAATGCCTCTTCACCTTCATTTCTTTTTCCAAACATAATAAACATATGCAGAACTCTTCAATGTTCCTTGACTATCATCTCATTTTTTCTTATGTTTTTCAACTCCCTAAATAGATTCAAGGAATAATTAGAGGTGAGAATATTCCTTTCATCTTGGCAACCATCACTTTCTAAGCCCTAATATTTGCCTTCCTCTTCTTCTAGTTGAATTACATATTATCCCACCATAGGGATTGCTAACACTTTAGCATGATGCATGTAATCTTTACTCTCTTGGAGTCTTCGATTTACTTAAATTCAAAGAAAAAAAACCGTTTCCCCCATCGAATCTATAAGTTTTTCTATGTTCAACATTATTGAGTAGTTGGGAGTCTCCATCCTAACTCCACCTTTTAGATTTTTCAAGGCCCTTATAAATCTCTCCTATATTAGAATTTGGTTGATGGGATTCTTCAACTTCTTCCCTTAGGAGATTTTGATCTCATTCATCATCACTCACATCACATAGTTCTATTGTAGATCCCATTCTTTATGTTGACTAGATAACATCCATTCTAGTAGACATAATTTTAAAATTCATCCAAAAATAAAAATAAAAATAAAAATGATAAAACAATAAAAGAAACACCTTTTAATATTTAATTTTTTTAAATTAAAATTAATGAATCCCAACTCTCCTTCATTTTGGAGTGGAAATTGTCTATACAAAATATAATATAGACAACAATGGAGTATAAAAATGGTTAAAATCTAAGTAAAATGTCTTTTATATTATATTATCTCCTAATTATAAATATATTGTTTCTTTTATGTAAACATAATTATTTTTCTTTTATCTTTAATAAAATCTTCCATCTAATAATTCTTTTTAGGAAATGGGTTGAATGTATACACAAATTGGAAGAATTTTAAATACAATACACAAAACTACTAAAACATATCATTCTCAACTATAACCTAGAAAAGATCCTAAAAACATCTTGAACATGACATTGCAAATCTTGAATTAAATTCAACACATTTTTATCATCTTCAAATTGTGCATAAAATATAATGAAACATGCATTTTTGAATATTTTCAAAGACTAAAGCTAATCACTCTTAAAATAATGAAGGCAATAAAAAACACCTAGACAATGAATTAAGACATAGTTTTATTATTAAAAAAAAAATTATTGCCAACAAAATTTTTTAGATAGAAAAATGAATCATTAATAAAAAAAATTGTATTTAAAAATTGAATGAAAAGATAGAATCTTGAATTTGCAAATACACAATAGATATTATTTTTTAAAAGAAAATCATCGCTTAAAGATATAATTTTTTATTAAGAAAATGATCGTTTAATAACTCAAGTACAAAGATAAAAAATACCAGTTCTTTTACTTTTATATCGGTTATATTCTTTGAAGAATTTTTCAAAATAATCAATATTTTTTTTTCCAATTTTATAATTTTTCCACTAAATATTTATCTATGCATAAATTAAAGTATTATAACCAATTACTAAACTATACTTTAAACATTTTTCTTATATAATTTTTTTTCATAAACTCTTTAATTTGCCTCCTAAAACGTTCTCTTTATTTTTGCCTCCTAAACCTATTTATTTTATGTCCACTATTAAAGTGTCTTACTATTAACATGCTTTAGCATCATAAATAAAGTAGTTGAACATAAAAATAAAATAAAATAAAACTAAAAAATAAAAAGACAGAAAATAAAGTAAAATGTAAAAAATAAAAGGTTAAAAAAAAAAGAGGTAAAATGTCAAAAACAAAAAGCAACTTCAAAAAAGTTGAAAACAAAAACATAAAAGCTAAAGAACAAAAAATAAAGTAAAACCTAAAAACAAAAAGACAGAAAATAAAGTAAAACCTAAAAAACAAAAAATAAAAAATAAAGTAAAATGTAAAAAACAAAAAGCAACTTCAAAAAAAGTTAAAAGCAAAAAGCAACTTAAAAACAAAAAACAAGTTAGAAAAAATAAAATAAAACTTAAAAAACAAAAATAAATAAAAATAAAAATAAAGTAACATGTATAACAAGAAAGAAGAGAAAATTGAGAATGAATTAATGCCACAAGAGTGAAGAATTTAGGTTTCCCTGATACTTGGTTGAAATAATATGGAGAAGAGATGAATTCAATGATTAGTTCATTTTCT
>JASDQU010735926.1:213075-235203 GCA_032191745.1 Picea mariana | reverse complement strand
CATTTCTAGTTCTTCCTTCTATGCTGCTATGTTGGCTTCCAAATACTTCTTTTGATATTCAATATTTTCTTTGATCTTTCTGGATTCTTCTAGCTAATTTCTTAGGTTCTCGATGACATGTTGGGATTCTTAAAAAATGTGAACACTTTTATTTCGTTTCATCAATTCTTTCTTGAGTGACTTGATTTCTTCTCTTAGTTCATATAAAGCACTAATCAATTATGCTTCATAATTGTCTCCCTTTTCAATTTGTTTTTCTTTCTCATTTCCTTCATGGCATTCTATTTCAATATGTCCATGTTTTTCATAGTTAAATAAAAACAACATACCTCTGGTGATTATGTACTATTGATCTTCTGAATCTGTTTGACATGGTGAACATAATTCTTCTTGATTTGTATCTACATATTCTTTGGCATTTTCTAAATCTGTTATGGGTGAAGAATATATGTCATGTAACTTATCCCAAATTTATTTGTCTAATGAACATTTACCAACCTTTTCTCTTACCAAATTAGGTAATCCTTCCCACATGAAATCCATTGCTATTTTTTTATTCTTATTCAATTCCTTCTTGGCTGCAGTCTTTTCCCTTTTTGAACTATCATATCCTGTAACGACTGATAGCCAAATATAATACCCCTGTGCCTGTAAAAATACTTTCATCCTTCTACTCCACATCTCATACTTTAAACCATTATGAACATTGAACAATGGTACTTCATTCTCAGAATAATCCCTGATCTTCTTCCAGTGGTTAAATTGTTTCCTAAAGGAACCAGCTCTGATACCAATTGTTGGATTACTGAGAGGGGTGGTTGAATAAGTAATAGAGAAATAATCCTTTTTAACCTCAAAATTTAAGTGTTATATCAATGTAGCATTATCATTCAATAGTTGCAGAGTAAACAAACAATGAACAAATGAGCAATCATACAAATACACACTACACGAGTGTTTTTACATGGAAACCCAAAGCGAGAGAAAACCACATAATGTTTTTTCTTATATGTCTTGAAGAATTTCATTCATTGGAAGAACCAACTTCCTTTGTTTTCCAGCTACAACTGGAAGGAGGCTCCAACCTCTAGTTTCTCAGGCTACAACCTGAAGGAAGCTCCAACTCCCCAAGTCTCTAGCTACAACCCCCTAGTGTCTTAAGCTACAACCTGAGGGAAACTCCAACTCACAAATTCTCTGGATACAACAAGAAGGAGGCTACAACCCCTAATGTTCTCCGGATACAACCGAAAGGTGGCTACAACCACATGTCCTTGCCCCTTCCAACCGCCCTAACGTAGAAGTAGACTTCCGGAACCACTGTCACACTATCACTGTGAGATATACTGCAGTAAACATGTACCAATCAACCTATAATAAACCTGTAACAACCTGTACCAATAACATGTGCCAACATGTACCATACATCAACATGTACCTCAACCTATACCATAAACAAATGCATCATCCATGCATCAAACCTGTACCATAAACAAGTGCATCAACCATGCACCAACCTGTACCTTAACATGTACCATCAACGAGTGCATCAACCATGCACCAAATATGTACCAATCATGCATCAAATACACATAATCTATGACTCATCAAGATGCACCAACATCATCAACTATACACCTCATGTATGTGCCTACTCATCAACTACTTGTCTCAACCATGTACCTCAACCAAAATCCCTCATCAATTTCATCATCCAAATATGATTTGTAACTCTGTAATAGACCTAGTGTATATGATCACATGCCTGTAAACCATCCTTAACTTTAACAATAAGTGACTAGCATTTTGATCAAACATTACTTTAGTGTCACATGACTAATTTTGGAGTAGTCAACAACCCTAACTTGAAATAATCATAACTATGTACTTGTAATGAATGAAGATATGAAAATAGTACACAATGTTATTCACTGTATTTTATGCAATTTCTTTAGGTTTCACTATTTGGAACCTCTCAGAAAATGAGTTATAGAAAAAATGGCATACCTTGTTGAATTCTGGCATATTCTAGAGAGAACTTGTAGAGCGTGCCCCGCATGGAATATTTTTTGTATCGGTTTGAAAATGGTAAACATAATAATAAATACTGTAATCTAACCAATACATTTGGTCTTACTGAATTTGGATCTGTTATGAATAATTTATGACGTTTTTACCCGAAACACATGTTTTAGACTACTTTCAGGACTAGCCATAAACCCTATTTTCCACGACATGTAAATCCAAAAATACAACGACCCACAAGATGAAATTTGTATCATAGCTACTTGGATATGTTTCCTCAATGGAATCCCAATTTCACGGTCTAAATCATTGTAGAAAAAAAATTATTGCAAAAATAGTGAGATGACCTGTAGATAACATACCTTAGAACACATCATCAAAAGAATTTATCCTCCCTTGAATTTCGGCCTTATTTACTTCACCTTCCCTCTAAAATTAGGTTTAGATATCCTTTGGTTACCTCAGTCACTTGTAGATATTCAATATGCTCAAGTGTGATTAAAAATGAGAGACCATTGCCTCTTATTTATAATTCATGTAGCTTCCTCAAGGGGTTACCTTCTAACCATCTTAACCCACTTTCCTTATTTTAGGGCTAACCCACTTCTAACCACTTGTCCACTTAGTAATTTCTCCATTAACTTTATTATTTAAATAATTTATTTTGTATCCACTTTTACTTATAGTACATGCATCACTTCACTTTAGTATTTAAATTACCTTCTAACCATCTTAACCCACTTTCTTTATTTTAGGGATAATCCACTTCTAACCACTTGTCCACTTAGTAATTTCTCCATTAAATTTATTATTTAAATAATTTATTTTGCATCCACTTTGACTTATAGTACACTCGTAACTTCACTTTATTATTTAAATAATTTCTTCTTTGCAAACACTTTGACTACTTTGACTTTTTAGGGCTTCTAGATGACTCATGAGGGTTCTTCAACTTCACATGGCCATAAATCTCTAACTGTGAGGAGTTATGTGACGTTCCACATGTTAGTGTCCTATAATGATAGGAGACCCAATGATTCAATTATGATTGGTGGGTTTCATGATGAAGTTCCTGGTTTGCTGGTCTGGTTGTCTCTTGGAATACATTTTCCCAAGTTATGTTTATTTAGGTGATAGGAAGTCATTGAAAAATACATTCCTAAATTTTTTAAGGTTCATTTTTTAGAGCTTTATGTTTGTAATAAATATTTAAAAACATTGGATTTGGTTTTTATTTCAAAAAAGTCAAATTACAGGTTTTGGTGGCTAAGTGCCTCTCCAAAAGAGCTTCTAAGCCACCGAAAGCCCTAACTTTTGACAACTTAAACCCAAAATTTAGGGCTATTTTAGCCACCGAAATCACAGAAGATTGGAAACGGTCAATAAGTCTCATCACGTGCTCGAATAGATGGAAGTGAGGTGATCTGATTGCAATTAGCCACTGAAAAGATAGAAGGAAGGACGATTGAAGACTTAGATCTCATCTCTGTGTGATATATCAAATATTTTTTAAACTTCGGTTTCATAAAATCATGTGGTTGTGTACTTCCTATCATTCGCATTTACCAACCATGATTATTTCAAATCTTAAATTTCCCTTTCACATCCCTCGTAATCAGGCCCTTCCTTAATGCATATCCCATATTTCGCATCTCTGTTGTAGCTGAACCAAACTTCCCTAATTCTATGTTGTGTGGTCTCCCTCCAAGCCCGAATTTTCAATTGCAAGTACAGGAGCATTCCATCAAATGAAGAGAGGAGGACCAACTTTGAGGAAGTAGCTTGATGATATTGGTTACCTAGAATCACACCCAGAGGTGTGTCAACTCTTAAAGGATGCAGGTTGCTACGAATTTTGTATAAAAGTGCAGAGCTCTCATCAGTAGGTGGAAGAAGCTTTTTCTCTAACTTTTGATGGAAGAAAATCAGCCATTGGCCAAGATGAATTCCAAGTGGATGAAGCCCTCATAGTTGAAGTGACAGAGCTTCCAAGGACTGGAGAAAACTGGTTCAAAACCACTGTTACAAAGGATGTTGAATTTAGGTTCTACTTGAAACCAGAGCACAAGTGTTTGATATGGAAGAAAGACATTCCTATGTCTTTTCTTGAAGAGAAATGGAAACACTTGTTAAAGGCCATCCTTGTTTATATAAATTGTGAAGGTAGATACAATAGAGTGATGATGTATCACTTTAAACTCATGAACCATTTCACTGGTAGGAGCCCACTCAATCTGCCTTATTATCTTCACAAGAGCCTGACTAAGATGGATAACCAAGTTAAAGACAAACCCAACAAGGTGGAAGGTAGATTGTCTCATCATGGCTTGATCAAAATATTGATCTGTGAGCTGCTGCAGAGAAGGAACAAGGATTGGGGCCACTTCTTATTTTGGAATGAGTTTCAGATAGATCTACAACCAAAGGACAAAAAGAGATCTTCTTGAAAGAAGTCATCTACTCCCAGGAGTGGGAAAAGGAAGAGGAGAGCTATCTCTCCAGTGGCATCTGACCAGGATACTCCATCTTCCAAGCCTAAGAAAGAAAAGAAGAGTTGGATTTTAATGAAGACATAGAGTAGGTTGCACCAAAGAAGACAAACTTTCTAAATTTTCCATATTCAGATTCAGATGAAGAACTAGAAAAAGAATAAGTCCATGTTGATGAAAATATAGAATTCTCCATGGAGCAAGCACCAGAAATTGAGATGTTCACAAGTCTTGAAAAAGGTGAAACATCTACCAGTAAAATGTAGTAGAACAGATCAAAGAAGATTAAGAAGCTCAAAGAGAAAATAGCACAACATGAAGTGTTAGAGAGGGTGTTAAAGGCCAGATAAGAGACTCTATCAAAGAATTTCACAGAAACCAATGCATCCTTGGAAAGATTGGCACTTGAAAATGTAAAGGAAAATAAGAAAAAGAGGAGAATCATAAGTTGTGGAGATTAGCTAATCATTTGAAGAAAAGTATGCTTATAAGAAGAGTATGCTCAGGATTTTTCATGAACACCCTGATCTGGCTTAAAGACAATGTTTATGTTTTCTTCTAAAGATTGAATGCAGAATTCAGATAAATTATGCTCTGCATTTGAGATGATCCCTGATCTTTTCCTCTCTCCACCTCACAAATTATAAGAATCCACTGATATGATTGTCTTTTCTGCCTACATATGTCTCTGTTATTTATTCATTTAATCGTCTTTTATCCTTGGCTCCATTTTTCCCAATGATCCTTTTTATGTCTCAACCAAAACAATTCCAAAATCCATAAACAAACCCATGTTCTACATAGCTAGCCTAATATCCACACATAAACAAAGTTATATCAGACAAAGAGATCCCTCTCTGAGTCTTGAAGGGCTATATCCTTGACTCAAAGTGGTTTTGTGGTTACCCCTGCTGATTTCCTCCTTAGCCTGGGAAATTACAGGGTGATAACATAATGGCGACCATAATGGGGACATTCCCCAGTAGTACACTTCAAAGTTATAGATATGATCACTGATGGTGGACAGTGACCAGACACAAGACAGTGCCGACTCAAAGACTCCACTGGAGGAAAAACTTGAAGCATGACCAAGCAGCCTAGAAAGATCAGGTACTCAGGCCCAAATTGCATTCAAGACATCTTTGGTTTTATCTGTAATTATGTTCTATCTTATTCTAATCCTGATCAAAAGTACATTGCCGAAGATTGTGTTGACCACTTGCTAATTGATGAGCCTCAAGAGACTAAGCCCCAAATTGTGGATCATGTACATACTCATACACCTGTACACATCTCAGATGCACCTGTAGAAATCCTAGTGAGACATAAGCCTCCTCCTTTATCTCCTACTCTTGCTAAACCTCTGGATGGTTGTAAGCCTCTTGCTTCACCTCCGGTGCTTGCCAAAATCCCAAACAGATACAAGCCCCTAGATTTGCCTCCTATCCTCCATAACCTCCCTGCCAATTATAGCAAAACTCTGCCCAGGTTTGATGGAGAGAATGCCAATATTACTACTGAAAAACACATCCAGAGGTTTTAATATTTCCTTGACCTTTATGAGGTTGAAGATGACAATGTCTATATTAGGATGTTTTCCTTGTCTTTGCAAGGTAAAGTTAAAAATTGGTTTAAAAATCTCCCAGCTACAAGCATTAGCAATTTCCATCAGCTCTTGCAAGTTTTATTGGACCGATGGGTGATCATGGGAAATATATTTCTCATCCTAGAAGAGTATGAACATTTGAAAAGATAGCCAAGGGAGACAGTACATCAATTTTCAACAAGATTCAATAAGGTATATCATGCAATACATGCTAATATAAGGCCACCCCCAGGATCAACTCACTTGCATTACCCAAATGCCTTCGATCCTGAGATGACATTCCAATTAAGAGAAAGTAACACTGCAACCCTTGAAGAAATGCAAAATATTGAGGTTGATGTGGAAGCTAACTTGTTGGACATAAGGGAAAAGTTAGAGGCAGAAGAAAAAGATAGAACATAAAATGAACGGATGACATCTTCAGAAGTGAAACTAGATGTTCTGGCCAACACTGTAAGAGAGATGATGCAGAAGATTAGCAGGAAATATGATCTTGTTGTTAGAAGATCTTATGTTCCATTAGTGCCAGAACGGGCAAGGATCAATGTCCCCAAACACTTTGCAACCCAGCCTCAGTATTCTGAACCACCAAAGGATTACTTCATGTGCTCAATCCACGATACAGTTAAAGATGAAGATCAAAACCAGAAGATGGAGGAAGATTATCATGATATGATATGCATGTTCAATGGAATTTCATCCATGGAGGATTCACCCAAGCTTGATTGGTATGATGACAACCCTGATCAAGATGTAGAAATTTTTGAGGTAAGTGGACAAACTTTACCCTTAAGCTTCTCTTCTTTTAAATTTTTGAAGGAAATTTATGAACAAGTGGTAAATATCAAAGAAGGCAAACCTTTTGATGAGATAGTGAAGGAGATTAGTGTTGATAAAAAGGACATTTCAAATCTAGGATTGCAATCACCAATTTTATCCGATTTTCAAAGTTCATAAAAAAATTCAGAGCCCGAAACGGAATTCGAAGCACCAAAAGGTAACTTTGTACCATTAGGGGTTAATTCACGTCAAATTTTGAAGGAGGAAGGTGCAGAAAAGTTTAACGAAAATGCAAACTGCATGCCCCTATGTTTTGCCTCACTCCTGAGGAAAAATTGCCAGCAGATTGTAAACAGTAAGAAAGAGGAATGTTCTAATGCATCAGTTGAGGAGAACAAGGATGATACGGAAGCTGATCTAGAGGTACAGCCACTAAATCGTTTTGAAGGACAAATATCAGATGGAATCCCGAAGCCTGAAACATGTGATGAGCTAAGCCATTTTGATTCACTACCTCTATGCTTCAAATCATTTAAAATTTTGAGAGGGAATATTGGTCAGATTTTAGTTGAAAGTCACAGTATGAACCATGAAGTGCCAACAAAGCCCATTCCATAGTAATCAAAAGCATTTTATGATCCTATAGCTGATATTCTGGATAATGTATTTTTTCAAAGTCTGGTTTCAATCACTCCTAATGAATTAAAAAAATGTTATGATATGGATATGATAAGACAGTATTCCCCACTGACTGGTTCAATAGAAATATCAGTTCAAAATCCATCAGATGAAATGCAAACGCATCTTGAAATGGTTGAAGACTGGAAGACCTCACGAGAAACACAAGGTCAGGAGATGGAATTGACTGATTGCAAATGCCAAGAAACAACTCAGGTCTGTTTGGATCCTATAGGTATGTACATGGAGAAACTTTTCGTGGAGGGTCCACAACACATTTTCAACAATTTAGTGGTTTTTCAGATTGATCAATTCTCATGTAAGGGAGATCAGGATGGAAATCATTATGACATATCATTACCCGATCTACATCTGAGTTTGGGGAAAATCAGTGAAAGAGCCTATGATTCAGATCCAATTTTTTACTAGTTATACTGGATGTCTCATATTGATTAGGATCGAGTATTCTCGGGATTAGAATAGGGTGTATGTATATAAATAAGATCAACAGATCAACGTTTTTAACAGATTTACCATACACAAATAAGCTTGATGGGCAAGTATGTAGTTTATTTTTCTTTCTGTTTTACTTCAAAGACTTAGTCAAAGTCAGAATGAATAATCAATTGATTTTCGGTCACTAGGGTGAAGGACAGATCAAAATACAGGTTGTGGGATCAGCCCAATGGATAAGGCACTGATTTACGAATCCGAAGAGCTGGGATTCTTGACACCTCCTTAGGAGACGCCATCCCCAATTGGAGCATATGTTAGTGTCCTATAATGATAGGAGACCTGATGATTCAGTTATGATTGGTGGGTTTCATGATGAAGTTCCTGGCTTTCTGGTTTGGTTGTCTCTTGGAATAAATTTTCCCAAGTTATGTTTATTTAGGTGATAGGAAGTCATTGAAAAATACATTCTTAAATTTTTTAAGGTTCATTTTTGAGAGCCTTATGTTTGTAATAAAGATTTAAAAACATTGGATTTGTTTTTATTTCAAAAAAGTCAAATTACAGGTTTTGGTGGATACGTGCCTCTCCAAAAGCGATTCTAAGCCACCGAAAGCCCTAGCTTTCAGCAGCTTAAACCCAAAATTCGGGGCTATTTTAGCCACCAAAATCGCAAAAGCTTGGAAACAGTCAATAAGTCTCATAACGTGCTCGAATAGATGAAACTAAGGTGATATGACTGCAATTATCCGCCGAAAATATAGAAGGAAGGACGATTGAAGACTTAGATCTCATCTCTGTGTGATATATCAAATCTTTTTTAACCTTTTGTTTCATAAAATCACGTGGTTGTGTACTTCCTATCATTCGAGTTTACCAATCATGATTATTTAAAATCTTAAATTTCCCTTTCACATCCCTCGTAATCAGGCCCTTCCTTAATGCATATCCCATATTTCTTGTCTCTGTCGCAACTGAACCAAACCTCCCTAATTCTGCATTGTGTGGTCTCCCTCCAAGCCCAAATTTCCAATTGCAAGTACAGGAGCATTCCAACAAATGAAGAGAGAAGGACCAACTTTGAGGAAGGATCTTGATGATATTGGTTACCTGGAATCATACCTAGAGGTGTGTCAGCTCTTCAAGGACACAGGTTGCTACAAATTTTGTAAAAAAATGCAGAGCTCTCATCAACAAGTGGCATAATCTTTTTCTCTGACTTTTGATGGAAGAAAAGCAGTCATTGGACAAGATGAATTCCAAGTGGATGAATCCCTCATAGCTGAACTGACAGAGCTTCCAAGGACTAGAGAAAACTGGTTCAAAACCACTATTACAAAGGATGTCAAATTTAGGGCCTACTTGAAACCAGAGCACAAGTGTTTGATATAAAAGAAAGACATTCCTATATCTTTTCTTGAAGATAAATGGAAACACTTGTTAAAGGCCATCCTTGTTTATATAACTTGTGAAGGTAGATACAATAGGGTGATGATCTATCACTTTAAACTCATGAACCATTTCACTGGTAGGAACCCACTCAATCTGCCTTATTATCTTCACAGGAGCCTGACTAATATGGCTCACCAAGTTAAAGCCAAACCCAACAAGATGGAAGGTAGATTGTCTCATCATGCCTTGATCAAGCTATTGATATATGAGTTGTTGCAAAGAAGGAACAAGGATTTGGGCCACTTCTTATTTTGGAATGAGTTTCAGACAGATCTACAGCCAGAGAACAAAAAGATATCTTCTTCAAGGAAGTCCTCTACTCCTAGGAATGGTAAAAGGAAGAGGAGATCTATCTCTCCAGTGGCATCTGAGTAGGATACTTCATCTTCCAAGCCTAAGAAAGAAAAGAAGAAGTTGGATTTTAATGAAGACACAGAGTAGGTTGCACCAAAGAAGAAAAACTTTCTAAATTTTCCATATTCAAATTCAGATGAAGAACCAAAAAAATAAGAAGTCCTTGTTGATGAAAATATAGAATTCTCCATGGAGCAAGCACCAGAAGTTGAGATGTTCACAAGTCTTGAAAAAGATGAAACATCTAGCAACAAAAAGAAGCAGACCAGATCAAAGAAGATTAAGAAACTCAAAGAGAAAATAGCACAATGGAAAGTGTTAGAGAGGGTGTTAAAGGATAGATACGAGACTCTATCAAAGAATTTCACAAAAACCAGTGCAGCCTTGGAAATATTGGCACTTGAAAATGTAAAGGAAAAGAAGAAAAAGAGGAGGATCATAAAGGACAATCATAAGCTGTGGAGATTAACTAAGCATTTGAAGAAAAAGGTCAGGTTATTGAGATTGCAAGCCATGCCTTCAAGACCTCAGCCTCAAACACATGTTGATCTTGAAACACTAGCAAGTACAGCCATCCGTTTGAATGATCCAGAGGCAGGCAACAACCCTACAGAAATTCCAGAACCTGCTCAAGAAGCAATGGCTTCAAAAGATCAACCCTGAAGTGTTTTAAAGCCAAGACAAAAGGTTTTTTCTATTTTGCTAATTTTTACTAAGACAGGACTTTCAGTGGCTTAGGAAAACATTTCAACTGTTCATTAGCCACCAAAAGCAGAGCTTTCGGTGGCTAACATGCTCATATTTTGCCTTTATTAGCCACCGAAAGCACAGACAAGGCAGAGAAGCATTGTTTTCGCACAGATCCAAGTTTTTCTTATCCAAATGCCTCAAGGACAGTTCTAAATGATAGATAATAATTAAATTCATCATTATCAAGGTTCTGTTTTGATTTTGGAGGTGCCTAGCAAGGTGGAAAGGTTAAATTGGTTACCTATTTTCTCAGCAAAAAAATGTTTTTTGTCCAAAAGTGGCAATTTCGACTTATCCCACATCTTATGAAGATCCATTAGCCTTCAAAGGCTTACTACACCTGTCAAAGACTTTGAAGGACATGAATATCTCTTGAGATAAGGAGTTGACCTATTTTATAGGATACTTTCCTATTCTTTTGTATCAGTTTTGACTTTCTATTTCAAGTAAATTTGATCCAGTATTCTAGGATCTGGATATCTGATGTAAAGGCTACAATGCCACAAACTTTTGATTAGTCAAGGGACTTGGGATGACCAAAAATGTAAAAATGCTCATAGGCTTTAATTGACAGTAATGACTGAAAACAAAGACTTTATTTTCCAGATTCTTGTGTCATTTTCTGTGGTGAAGTTTTCTCTGATGTAAACTGTTGTTCCTTAGTTTTTCATATTGTTTTTTTGTTCTCATTTCTTATAAGAAGAGTATGCTCATGATTTGTCATGAACACTCTGATCTGGCTTAAAGACAATGTTTATGTTTTCTTCTAAAGATTGAATGCAGAATTCAGATAAATTATGCTCTGCATTTGAGATGATCCCTGATCTTTTCCTCTCTCCACCTCACAAATTATAAGAATCCACTGATATGACTATCTTTCCTAGCTACATATGTCTTTGTTATTTATTCATTTAACCATCTTTTATCCTTGGCTCCATTTTGCCCAATGGTTCTTTTTATGTCTCAACCAAAACAATTCAAAAATCCATAAACAAACCCATGTTCTGCATAGCTAGCCTAAGATCCACACATAAACAAAGTTATATCAGACAGAGAGATCTCTCTCTGAGTCTTGGAGGGCTAGATCCTTGACTCAAAGAAGTTTTGTGGTTACCCCTGTCGATTTCCTCCTTAGCCTGGGAAATTACAGGGTGATAACACCACATACCACCAGAAATGGCATGACATGTACTATCCATCTAAAATAGTTTTACCTACAAATATATCAAAACCCATACCATTATCCATCAAACAAACATGGGTCCATTACCCAAACCTTTGTGCTACTGGAATCCACTATCGGGTTGTCTTCAAGGTTTGACATCAATGACAACCAACCCAAATAATCAACATAAACCACAATTTCAAAGGGTTGGACGAATTTTCCCAAAGTTAAGGAAGACCATGGACAAGAAAATGGAACTACTTTCTTCAAAAGATCATAGGAATGTGAAACAAACCTCTAATAATGTGCANATGTTCCATACAATATAGATATTGTAATTAGAGATTTTTTTTTTTTTTACATGACATGAGTTATATTATTAGCCTCAATGTGATTGTAGAAGTGTTGTATGATTGTTGTTACAGTTGACGGATCCACATCTCAAAATGAACCTCGTAATGTTTGACATGGCCAACTTCAATTATTTCTGATGATATTTTTGAGGGTAACATAAGTACACATTTTAAATTATTGTCGACAAAAAAAAGTTGTAAAATTATTTGTATAGTTCAATTAAAGTTTATCTAATCAAATATTTAGTGCATTGTGTCTTGCAATGAACACTAATTTTATTTTGTTTTAATGGTTTATGTTGTAAGCTTAAGAAAATGTTGTAGCAATCCAAGAAATTGGCCCAAAGAAGCCAACAATCCCATTAATTCCAAATTTGAACATATAAGGTTTGATGAAAGATAAATTTAACGTTAAAGTTGTTGACAAATAATTGTAATAATAATTATTTTGATTTACTAATACAAGCAATGCTACATGAATCACATATTATTTTAACATGTACATTACATAATAAAGAGTTATGACATCCTTGCTACATGAATCACTCATTCTTTTAGCATGTATATTAAATAATAAAAAAGTTATGAAATCATTCTCAAATATTTTGATTATGAATTACATATAATATTATTGGTTTGATTTTTTAAATTATGTTACATAGTCAACATATTATTAATTATACATTATTTTATTTTTGGATTATACATTATTTTATTTTTGGTTTTCAGGATTACTAGGGATTGGATCCAACATAAAGATGAAAACATTTAGAGGACTTTTTTTGAAAAAATATGTTTTTCTCTTGTAACATAAACACGATTCGTAAAAGGCATGTTTGTTTTAATGTAATAAAACATTATTTGGATTATGTGAAGAAACATGTACTATATAACTATATTTTTAACTTTAATTTTGATAGTTATTATCATTAATTTATTATATTTTTCTTCTCATTTGATAATATTGTTATTAATTAATTTTTTTTATTCATCGAAATAAAAAAATTTCAAAATATACATTCTATTTCAATAAAAAAACATATGTGATGTAATTTGAAACTATATAATTAATCAATAAAATGTAAATACTTGAAAATTGAACCCAAAATAGTATATAATGAATTAAACCTGTTATTTAAATATTTAAATGAAATGCACATAATTTAAAAATAAAATAAAATGCTTCCTTTGGAACAAATAACAAAGTTGAATTGTTGCCACTAAGGACTTTATATTGCATGGAAAAGGATAAAGGGGTTCATGATTTGCAAATATTTGGAGATTCTTCGTTAGTTGTCAACTGTATCCTAGGTAAATAGTCTCTCCACAATATCCATTTGCATAACATCGATCACCTCCTAAAGGAATTCACGAGAACTTTCAACTCAATCAAAATTGGTCATATTTTCAGAAAATTAAATATGCTAGCATAAGCAAATTTAAAGGAAAGACTTCATCTCCCTTACTAATTTTCAGGACTAATTTTCAGGATGGTACAGTTCAAGAGGTCCAAGGCACATTAGATTAGATTATCATTAGACTGTCTTACGATATTAGACTATAATAATTTTTGTAAGTGATTCTTATGTTGTTGAACAATTTATATCTGTAGGAGTCAAATGCATGATATTATAAAAATTGTGCTAGTATACTTAGTTTATAGAACTGGAACAATTAACTCATAATTTTGATAGACATGCGGGAGGAAGATGAAAGTTATATAATAACATAAATATTTAATGTTGTGAATGCTTTAATGCACATTAATAAGGTTTTCTTTTCCTTTTGAATTAATAAAAAAACATTTGTTTCTTAAAAAAATTATATATGAAGAGAAAGGAAGAAACTAATAAATATCACATCATTATCTAACGATCGTTTGAATATGTGCACTTCTTTACACAATGTTAAACATCACATATAATACCAAATATCCCATTACATGTGACTTGGGTTCGATAAACAATATTTCCCCTAAACTTTTTCCTCTCTTTAAGTTTGTTAACATTTTCCTTTGTTTAAGTTTGTTAATTGTCACATTGATAGAAAATGATCCCAATCACCCAAATTGTATTATTTTTTTTGTAACATATTTTATTTTAATAGTCATTTCTTTAAGTTTGTTAATTATCACATGAATAGAAAATGATCCCAATCACCCAATTTGTATTATTTTTCATAACATATTTCATTTAAATAGTCAGACTAAAAAATATTAAAACTAAGTTCTAAAAAATTTTAAACACAAAACAAATTTTATCTGGTAGAGGCTAGAAAAAGATCTCACCATGGACGTTTTTTTTGTTTCCATGACATGTTTCATATTAGTAGCCATTCCCCAAATATTTTAAATCCAATATATGGAATTAAAAAAAATATATAACAAATTTTAACTAAACATTTAAGGCTAGAAAAAACTCCCAATCACCAATGTTCACTATGCACTTCATTTATAATTTGTTCTTTTCCATAATCTATCTTCATGCTTTTTCCTCGCTAGAAATATTTAAACTAGATTAAATGTTACTAATTTTTTAGTATGATAAAATACTATAAAAAAAAAAGTACATTTTAAAAACCATGTTACCATGTTAATGTTCATTTAGAATGAAAATATTTATGAGAATGGAGAAGGTTTGGTTTTGGAAGTGCACATATACGGAAGTGTTTCTATAAATGTTCATACATGGAAGAGTTTCCTTCAATGCGATATACAAAAGCATGTATATATGGAGTTTAGTTTTCATATATGTACATTCACGAAAGCACTTCTATGTATGTGCATATATGGAAGCCGACTTCCATAAATACACAAATATGAAATTTGACTTCCATAAATACGAATAAACGGAAGACGACTTCCATACATGCACATTTATGGAAGTCATATATATGAAATTTAGCTTCTGTATATGCACATACATGGAAGTCAACATATATGAAAATATACATATACATATACAGAAGTGTGTATAGATAGAAGACAATTTCTATATATGCACATTTATGGAAGCACTTATGTATATGTGTATATAAGGAATTCAATTTCTGTATATGCGTTCATTTACAAAATGTGCATTTATGGAAGTCGACCATTTTCCTTAATACACATATATGGAAGCCAACTTTTGTATATGTGCCTCTCATATTATGTGCACTTACAGAAGTAGACATATATGCACATTTACAAAAGCCGAACATATGTAAATCAACTTCTATATATGCGCATTTATGGAAGTGCTTCTGTATATGTGCATATATGGAAACCAACATATATGAAAGTACGCATATACAAAAGTGCACGTATATTAAAATCGGATTCCATATACACATCTTTACAGAAGCATTTTCATATATCCGTATGTACAGAATCCAACTTCCATATATGCATACATATATGGAATGTGCATTTACAGAAACCGACCACTTCCCTAAGTGGGAATTTACGGAAACTAGTCACTTCACTAAATGCGCATTTATAGAAGTCAACTTCCATATATGTAGATTTTATGGAAGTCAACTTCCGTATATGCGCATTTACGAAAGTCGTCTTTCATATATGTGTGCTTTTACGAAATCCAACCTACATGTGCATTTATAGAATCCTTCCATAAATGCACATTTACAAAAGTCCCATATATGGAAGTCAACTTCCATATATGTGAATTTATGAAAGTTCTTTTGTATATGCACATATAGGAAAACGTGCATATACGTAAGCACACACATATGAAATTTCTTTCGTATATGCACCTTTACATAAGCATGCATATATGTAATCTCTTCTGTATATGCACCTTTATGGAAGCACACATATATGGAAGTGCTTCTGTATATGCACTTTTACGGAAGCGCTTTTGTATATGCACATATATGGAAGTCGACTTCCATATATGTCTGCATATACAGAATGTGCATTTATGAAAGTTGACCACTTTTGTAAATGCACATTTATGAAAGACAATGATTTCCATAAATGTGCATATATGGAAGCCTTCCATATATGCACATTTATGGAATTTGGTTTCTGTATATGCATGCTTCCATATATGCAGACATACAAAAACACACATATACATAATTTTCATTTACAGAAGCCAACCACTTCCATAAATGTGCATATACAGAAGCCCTACTTAGATCATTCTTCTTAGGCACCACTCACCCTAACACCCCATTGGGAGGCTCGTCATCAATAGGAACTAGTTCTCAACCACACATTCTGATGGTGGGTGTTTCGACACCCCACCATGCACACCAAATATGTCATACATGGCTTCATTGAATCTTCCATATTTGAGGAAGTTAACTAATGACCCTATTTTGCACAAGATAGCCTATCCACCCATGTTTACCAAACTACCTTTAGATATTCCCAAATTTGAGGTGAAGTTTGGCAAGAACCTGACAAATCACATGATACATTTCACCTTTGGTGCTCATCCAATAGTGACACAAACCCCCACCTCAGAAGGGTCTGGTTGACCTCCTAGTCTTTTGGATCTTCCTATTCCCGAGCCGAGATGGCTTCTTGGTCCCTGCTGGAACCCATCACACATATAATCACAGGTCTCCTTTTATATACTTTTCCCGCACGAACATGCATTAGATGTGAGCCTCCACTCCACGTGACCATAGCCTTAACCCCAAAAGGCATGTCTATTTTCACGACTTTGGGACTTTCGTTGCGAGGCACCTGAATCCTCAAATTCCCGAAACCCTGAAATGGGCTAACGGTCCCTAGCTACTCTGTTATTCTTCTACCATATGACCTCCAGTGAAACCCTGGGGTCCACTTCCAAGCACGTCGGGATTTCGTTGGTCGGGAACTCGCGATGTGACTTTTCTCCCTTTTCCTGATATCCAAACTTGCGACTTACTCGCCATAGATCAATGGTCTTGAACCTCCCATGATCTGATGGCCTTGGTCACATCGGGATTTCACGATTCATGACCTCCGAGTAGAAAGTTCCTCTACTCTCCCGAATCCCAAGATGACGATATTTCAAAGTGCCCAATCAACGGCTCATGCTCCTCTGGATCTAACGGCAACTCTCTCTCCTGAGCTTGTGAGTGTTGAAAGACACTCGGCCTTATCCTTCTCGCAGATCTACTAGATCTGACGGTCCACGAAAAATCAATGCTTCTCCCTCTGATAATTTCCATCGTCCATTCAGGCTCTCAATAGTTCCTCGCCAAATAACTTGGCATCTTTCCTCCTGAGATTTATTTCTACAAGGTGACTTCAACCCTCGTCTGTCTTCTGGACTTTCCAAGTCTCTATCCCTCTTGAGCTTGATTCTTGCTGCAAACTCAAGGATTCTAAGGGATTCTTGCGTGCACTCCTTGCGGCCCTTACGATAATCCTTGATTAACTGATATCTCCAACTCTACGCACTCCTTGCGACATAAGTTCTTCAACCACTTAGTTGGTTGGAAAATTCTAAGACTTCAACCTGGCCTGCACACACCTTGGACGGCTCTGTGCTATACTTGCACTTCTGTTGGTATAAGAAAAACTCTATCTCTCCTGATCTTTTCTGAGATAAAATTCATAATCTTGTCAACACACTCCATGCGGACCTTCACTGCACTCCTTGTAGTAATTCTCAGGACGAGGAGAAATTGAAACTTATACTCTCCCTCTCATAGACTTCATACATTCAACATGAAATCATACACATAAAGCATTAAAACAAATGCACAACAGAGCATGTAAGAAAACTATAAAAATACCATTCAATAGATGCAAACAATAACCATAGCAACACCATGAATTGGATCAAAGATTTATTATACTAATTCAAATGCTTTTGTACATGGTTTCTATAGAAACAACTATCTTCTCAAACTACTTCTACAATCTGTGTTCTCCTCTTCTCTCCTATGCTCTCTTTCTATACTGTTCTACTACTTACCATTGAGAATGGCAATACAATACATACGAGATAGATTTCTTGAGTTTTCCCTCCTACAAATCTAAGCTATATTATTGAATTAAAGACTACAACTACTTTACATTTATTACATTAAATGCCTACAACCAACAGATGAGAGTAACGCTCAAGACCTACATTACAATCCCCAAAACATTTAAGAACAATTACATCCTTTTAGCTATTACAATAATGTTTCATCTTTTAAATTTAAATGTCTTCAAAATGCATGCTAGTGTATATCCAGCTGCCCTCCAATTGTGCTTGTTGGTGATGCTCCTGCATCATACTCCTCTTAGCTGAAAAAATCATGGACTCCTTTCCATGATCTCCTACACCGTCTGTCCATGTTTCTGGATATCTTCTTCACTTTCCCAACTGGCATCTTCAATCACATGTCCTTTCCACTTTACCAAATATTCAAAATATGTCTTCTTCCGTGTCTTCTTACTAATTCTCTAGTCAATGACATTTTCCATCTGTGGATTTTTAGCTACATGCATCTGTTTGACCCACTGAAATTCCTTTTGATTCTCTTCCCCATCTATTTCATCTTCTCTGTAAGGATACAAATATTCTATGTTGAATATGGGTGATATGCCCACATCATCTGGCAATTCTGCTTCGTAAGCATTGGCCTCAAATTTCCGTAAAATCTTACATGGCCCTATGTTTTTCATCTTCAGCTTATTATACGTTCCCCTTGGGAATCTTCCTTTCCTGAGATGTGCCAAAACTAAATCTCCCACTTCGAATTGAAGCTCTCTCTTGTATTGATCTACTCTGCGCTTGTATTCCTGGTTAGAACCCTGCAATTTCTCTTTAATATTACTGTGGAGCTCCTACATCTCTGCGGAAAAATCTTCCACTCCAACACTCTTGAACTCAATCTTCTCTAAGTCTCTCAACTCATATACTCCTCTTGGTTGCATTCCATATATTATCTCAAATGGGCTTTGTCCCGTGCTCCGGTTAGGTGAGTCATTATATGCAAATTCCGCTTGCAGCAGAATATGATCCCACTGACTATGATGTTCAACTACTAAACTCTTCAATAAGTCTCCCAAACTTCGATTTACTACCTCAGTCTATCCATCCGTCTGAGGGTGATATGTTGAGCTAAAAAGATAGATTTGTCCCCAGCTTTTTCCATAGTGTCCTACAGAAATGAAAAACAAATTTGGTATCTATGTCTGAAACAATACTCTTGGGTAAACCATGAAGTCAAACAACTTCTCTGAAAAATAGATTTGCAATGTGTGTTGCATCACTGGTTTTCTGACATGGAATGAAATGTTCCATTTTTTAGAATTTGTCGACTACCACGAATATGGAATCACAACCTCTCTGTGTCCTTGGTAGTCCTAACACAAAATCCATGCTTACCGTGTCCCACGACCTCTCTGGTATTGGCAATGGTTGATACAACCTTGTATTTTGTCTTTTTCCCTTTGCGTGCTGGAAAATTCTACATATTTTGACAAAATTATTGACATATGTCCTCATTCCTAGCCAATAATACAAATTTTTTAGTTGCGAAAATGTTTGTCATGGATGAAATGTCCAACCAATCCCCCACTATGCTTTTCCTTCAAAAGGTTCTCTCTCATAGAACTCTTCAGGATACACAGCTGATTTTCTTTAAATAACAGTCCATCCTGAATCAAGTATTCAATCCATTGGCTTCTATCTCTCAGAACATGATTCTCACATGCTTCATAAGCGTCCTTGAAATTTGAATCATCTCTATACATTTCCTTAAGGCTATCAAAACCTAAGGTCTTCACTCGAAACTCCTGTAGAATCAAACATTTCCTGCTCAATGCATCATCAACCTTGTTAGCATTTCCATAAATTTGCTTTATAACAAAAGTAAAGTTCTACATAAATTCAACCCATTTTGCATCTTTCTGGTTCAGTTTTTCTTATTTGGTTATAAACTATAAGGCCTATTTGTCGCTATACAAAAAAAACTCTTTTGGAACCAGGTAGTGCCTCCATTTCTTCGCTCTTGTATGACTTCATAAAACTCCTTATCATACGTGGAATAATTTCTTTTGGCATCATTCAGCTTCTCACTGAAGTATGCAACTAGTCTATTGTCTTGACTTAAGACTGCTCCAATCGCAAATTCACTTGCGTCACATCTCACTTGAAATGGTTTACTAAAATTTGGCAGAACCAGAACTGGTTGTCTAGTTATCTTCTCCTTTAAAAACTTGAAATTTTTTTTTTGCTTCCTCTGTCCAATGAAAAGATTTATGTCTCTTCTTGACTATGTCCATCATTGGTGCACAAATTCCACTAAAATTCCTGATAAACTTTCTATAAAAAATGGCTAGTCCATGGAAGCTACTGACTTCAAAGATATTCCTTGGTGATGACCACTCCTTGATTTCTTTTAACTTTTCAGGATCCATCTTCAAATCATTCGAAGAGATCACAAAACCCAAATATATAAGCTTTGTCTTCATAAAAGACGACTTCTTTAGATTTATCAACAATTTCTCTTGTTGCAACCTCCTCATCACTAGATTTAAATGTCTCAAATGTTCTTCCTCAATCTTACTAAAGTTCAATATATCATCAATATATACAATTACAAACTTCCCAATGAAATCTTTCAAAACTTTGTTCATCAATCTCATAAAAGTACTTTGTGCATTCGTCAAGCCAAATGGCATGACAAGCCATTTATACAACCCTTCATTCGTCTTGAATTTTTTCTTCCATTCATCACCTTCCCTCATTCTAATCTGATGATATCCACTTTTTAAATAAATTTTTGAAGAAAACTTTGCTCCACTCAAGCAGTCCATCAAGTCATCCATCCTAGGTAAAGGAAATCTATACCTGATGGTGATTTTGTTTATAGCCCTCGAGTCTGTACACATTCTCCATCCACCATCCTTCTTCGGACTTAACACTGTAGGTACATCGCATGGACTCAAGCTTTCTCTGATCAACCCTTTGTCCATTAAATCCTGGACTTTCTTCTTAAACTCTTCATTCTCCTGTGGCATCAATCTATATGTTGCTTTGTTTGGTAAACTCACTCCTGTTATAAGGTCAATGTGATGGCTTATACTTCTTATGGGCAGTAATGAACAAGGTAAATCGTCCACCATTATATCAACGAAATTCTCCAGCAGTTCCTGAATTTCCTCAAGTAGATCATCTATCGAAGTACTGGTCAAGATGACTCTAGGTTTTCTTACCACAACAAACTACATGTCTTCATCTTTCTTGACTTATCTAAGGATTTCCTTCCCACTCATGAGAAGTATAGTATTTCTTGCTTCTGATTTTACCTTCTTGTCTTCATTTGGTAGCAACATATGTGTCCTACCATTCTTCTCCAAGGTGTATGTGTTCTTTCTTCCATCATGAATAAAATTTATGTCATATTGCCACAGCCTTCCCAACAAAATATGACAAACATCCATGGGAATAACATCACATAACATCTCATCTCTATATCCCCCTATCTTAAATTCAACTAAAAATTGTTTAGTGACAGTTACCTGATGTCCTTTTTGCAACAACGAAACTTTGTATTGGCTTAGATGTGAAACTATCTCCAACTCTAGCTTTTCCACCATCTTTGTGGATACTAAATTATTCGTGCTTCCACTATCAACTATCACCTTGAATACCCTATCCTTGGTCTTGCAAGTAGTCCTAACTAAGTTGTTCCTTTGGACTGGGTTCTCCATCTCTTTCTCTGGATTCAAGAGAATTTTCCTCATCATTAAGGATCTTCCACCTTCTGCATCTTCTGCCTCAACATTTCGCCTTTGTTTTTCTAAAATGTGATCTTCTCCTCCTCCATCTCTTTTTCTGTCAGGACATTCAAAATATTTGTGTTGAATCTTTCCACAGACAAAACACTTTATTTCACCTCTTCTACCTCTTCCTCTTCCTCTTTCTCGAGGAAAAGTGTTCCTATCGACGTATTGTCCTCCTTGTGAGATTCCTCCCCTTTCTAGGTGGTTATGAGGTTTCTTTTCTTCATCCTTGGGCTTCTGTACTCTGTCCTGGGAAACTGCTTTGCCTCTGCTCTGACTTCTACCTCTGCCCCTTTGAC
>JASDQU010735926.1:166607-213055 GCA_032191745.1 Picea mariana | reverse complement strand
TCTTTCTCGAGGAAAAGTGTTCCTATCGACGTATTGTCCTCCTTGTGAGATTCCTCCCCTTTCTAGGTGGTTATGAGGTTTCTTTTCTTCATCCTTGGGCTTCTGTACTCTGTCCTGGGAAACTGCTTTGCCTCTGCTCTGACTTCTACCTCTGCCCCTTTGACCTTTCTTTCTACATTCCTGATTGTCACGATGCTCATCTCATCCTGAATCTCATATCTCAGGCCATTCATGTATCTAGCGACTTTTTCATCATCACTCTCACGATGAAAAACTTTGATATTTAACCTGTAAAACTCCTCAATGTATTCCTTCACTATCATCCCTTTCTGTCTCAAATTCTGCATTATTCGGAATAGATTGATTTGGTAATCTCTGGGTATGAATTTGGCTTTCATCTTTGCTACCATTCTATCCCATCTTTTAATTCTTTGTTTTCCTTTGCAATGCCTATCAGCTTGCAGTTCATCCCACCACAGTGCTATGTTCCCTTTCAGTCTAGTGACAACATGATTTACTTTCTTATCTTATTTGATATCCTCATAGTCGAATTATTTATCCAGAGCTCTAAACCAATCTAGCAGCTCCTCAACATCTAAGTTGCCTTTATACATAGGGATGTCCATTTTAGCTCTGGAACCTATTCTTGCAACAACTTTAAATAGGCATTCCTTTGTAGCATCTTCGGCTACAACTTCTTCTTCATCTCCAGCTTTTTTCTCACTTTCGGCCTCACTCATATCTCCAGTATCAGGTGTTTTCCTCTGTGTTGTCTCCATAGCATCCAATCGAGCATGAAGTTCCCTCATATCCCTTTCCACAGCTAGATCGAGTAAAGTTCTTTTTGGATGTCTCCTTGGTGGCATTGTTTCAATATATCCACGAAGAATTCAATCACAACTATCCTCTATATTCCCTCTTCAGAAAACAAAAGTTGTTATCTCTGAAACCACCTTACGTAGACCCCCACCTCAGTAGGGTCTTCTTGATCTCCTAGTCTTTTGGATCTTCCTATTCCCGAGCCGAGATGGATTCTTGGTCCTTGTTGGAACCCTTCACACATATAACCACAGGTCTCCTTTTGTATGCTTCGCCCATGTGAACATGCATTAGATGCGAGCCTCCACTCCACGTGACCACCGGTGTGACCACAACCTTAACCCCAAAAGGCGCATCGGGTTTTGTGATTTTGGGACTTTTGTTGCGAGGCATTCGACTCCTCTGATTCCCGAAACCTCGAAATGGGCTAATGATCCCTAGCTCCTCCCTTATTATTCTACCATATGACCTCCAATCAAGCACTAGGGCCCACCTCTGAGCGCATCGGGATTTCGCATGTCAAGAACTCGCAATGTGACTTTGCTCCCTTTTCCCGATATCCGAACTAATGACTTACTCGCCATAGATCAATGGAACTTAACCTCCCATGACATAATGACCATGATTGCGTCAGGATTTCATGATTTTTGACCTCCGAGTATAAAGTTCCTCCACTCCCCTGACTCCTGAGATGTCGATATTTCGGAGTTCCCAATCAATGGCTCACGATCCTCTGGATCTAACGACAGATATCTCTCTTGAGTTTGAGAGTTTTGAAAGACACTCGGCCTTATCCTTCCCATAGATCTACTAGATCTAACGGTCCATGGAAAATCGATGCTTCTCCCTCTGAGAATTTCCACCGCCCGTTTAATCTCTCAATAGTTCCTCACCAAATAACTCAGCATCTTTCCTCCTGAGCTTGATTTCTTTGAGGCGACTTCGACCCTCGTTTATCCTCTAGACTTTCCAGGTCTCTATCCCTCCTGAGCTTGATTCTTGCTGCAAACTCAAGGATTCTAAGGGATTATTGCGTGCACTCCTTACAACCCTTACGATAATCCCTGATTATCTGATATCTCCAACTCTGCGCACTCCTTGTGACAAAATTTCTTCAACCACTCACTTGGTTGGAAAAGTATAAGACTTCAACTTGGACTATGCACACCTTGCATAGCTCTATGCTATACTTGCACTTTTGTTGGTATAAGAACAACTCTATCTCTCCTAAGCTTTTCTGAGATAAAACTCAAAATCTTTTCAACGCACTCCTTGCAAACCTTCACTGCACTCCTTGCAGGAATTATCAGGACAAGGATAAATCGAAACTTATACTCTTCCTCTCACAGGCTTCATACATTCAACATGAAATCATACACATAAAGCATTAAAACAAATGCATAACAGAGCATATAAGAAAACTGTAAACATACCATTCAATAGATGCAAACAGTAACCATAGCAACACCATGAAATTGAATCAAAGCATTCTTATATTAATTCAAATGCTTTTGTACATGGTTTCTATAGCAACAACTATCTTCTCAAACAACTTCTACAATCTTCGTTCTCCTCTTCTCTCATATGCTCTCTTGCTCTACTCTTCTACTACTTACAATTGAGAATGACAATACAATACATACGAGGGATATTTCTTGATTTTTCCCTCCTACAAATTTAAGCTATCTTATCGAATTAAAGACTACAACTACTTTACATTTATTACATTAAATGCCTACAACCGACAGATGAGAGCAACGCTCAAGACCTACATTACAATCCCTAAAACATTTAAGAACAATTACATCCTTTCAACTATTACATTAATGTTTCATCTTTTAAATTTAAATGTCTTCAAAATGTGTGCTGATGTATATCCAGCTGCCCTCCACTTGCGTTTGTTGGCGATGCTCCTACATCAAATAGCATTAATAAAAGTTCCATTCTATTGAGGCTCTTTCAGAGAACCTTGACTGGTCCCTCTACAAAATGGTATGTACACGAGTCAAGAAGATCTAATTATCTAATCATTGTCCCAAAATTTAGTGTATCATGTTATGCCATTTAGATTATGGAACACTAGATCACATAAAATGGAATGTAATGCAACATTAAGTATTAGAGAGCATTGGAAAATATTTTTAAAAACTTAATGTTGTATGTCTTGATCTCTAAAAACTTCAATTTTTTATAGGTATTATATATATGGGAAAGTGATAAGACATTATGGAGTTAGACATTGAAGACCTAGAAGATATGATAGAAGTTTTAGCTAAAGATCTAACATGCACACAAATTGGAGGGGATCAAGTCGCTATTATTCCATATAGTCGACTTGAATATTTTATAAATGGGGAGCAATCAAATGAATATGCTTCCACTCAATTTGTTTTTAATACAAATCAATTTAAATAAGTGGAGTAGATTGTATGTGCCAATGTTAACACATTTCTAGAATATGTTAGTGAGTCTTTATTTGTTTAATATAATTATAAACTTTTAATTCTAGTTTATTATGCAAAAAAAGTGTGGGCATGTTTCCTAATTTGTTATCATTGTTCTTATATAGTTATTGGTGTGCATATGGACCGGAGTCCAAACGTAAAATCCTAGATTGTGTGATTACAATGAATCCACAATGATCACCAAAAACAAAACACAATCCACATCAAAGTATTAAAGTTGGTTGTAGATGCAACTTCATAGTGTAACGACTTTATGTGCATTCAAATTATGTTGTTCTAATATACAACGAGTGTAGTCATATTGATAAATCTAGTGATATGTGGCATGGGAAGAATGAAATGGGTAGAACTCAAACATTCAAGTATGCACCACATTCATCATTGGATATACGAGCTAGTGTGGAAAAAATGATTGAAGATGGTTTTAATGTTACGATGGTTTGGGGAAAATTCATCTCTGATGTGGAGCACCAATCGGGTAAGTTATTCATAGGGGTAACTTTGGATACCTTAATGAAAAGGATGAATATTTCTAATATTTACCATAATATTAGAAAGAAAGAATATATGAAGGACAGGACTGATCCAAAACGTGTCAATTGTTGGTACAATTAGTTTCCAAATAGTTTTGTTTTCTACCAAAAGCAAGATATTGTGCAAAACATAACATTATTATATTCACTAATATTTCCGCCAAAAAAAATAATTTTTCGGTCGAAATATGTTTTCTAATGGAAGTCGTAAGAAATAAATGGACTTTCAAACTTTCAGCCGAAAAGGTGGTGACAAAATTCCATCGACCAGAAAGAAACGAAGGCATGCATCGTTTGGCGTATTGTTTAGCGTGGAATCATATAAATATGCTTTCAGCTGAACTTCTTTTGCATAATTCATTCCCTCATTTCATATTTTTTCTTATGTGGAGCCACTAAAGAGAAGTTTGGAGCAACATTTTCGCTATTTGGAGCAACTTTTTCACTATTTGGAACAAGGTTTTTGTTGTTTTGAGGGGAAAAAGAATTCTTATATAATTTCAAGTTTTTATTGGAGCAACAATTTATATATTAAAGGCTTTATTGAGCATTATTTTCAAGGTGGAGGATTTTTTGAACAATATTTTCAAGGTGAATACTTTCATAAGCAATTCCTTACTATATAAAAGAGAATTTTTTTGAAAGTAAGTTTTTTAAACAATTCCTATCAAATTCTTGATATTATCTTTCAATAATTTTTGTCAAATTTTTTTGAAGATCAGAGGATTTTTTAAATTTTCTTTAAAATCTATTGTTTATGCAAAAAAAAAAATTAAAAGCATTTTGGTTTATTAAGCAATTTTTTCCAAATCTTTTACAATATGATTATAAAATATGTTAGAGCATAATCCTAACTTCCCTTGGTGTATTACTTGTCTTAGGCACCTAGACCTTGTTTAATGCATCCCAATGCATTTTCCCTCACTTGATTCGACTTTCTAGATAGGGTAGGAGACACATTCCTTGTTTTTAAGGGAATTTTCCTTAAATTTAGGGATATTGACGTGGAGTTAATCTTGAGTTAATTAATTACAACTCCATTTAGTGACTCCTTTCCAACCTCCATGCATATTTTAAACACCTAAAGGAAGGAGAGCGCACTTCCTCCTTAAATCAAGGAAATTGTCCCTTGATTTTAGGGATTTACCCTTGTCTTTAGTAAACTTTGCATGTTTAGCTAATCAGTTAGTAAATTCGCACTTTTCAGCCTATCGTACTCATGTTAGGTGTGGTTTATCTATTTTAGAGGTTTAGGCATGTTCTTTAGCCATTTCTACACTACTTTTAGTGGTTGTTGCTATTATTAGTGACAAGATCAATTACTCTCTATATATTGGATTGATCTCATTGTAATTTCGAAGATATTGTGAATACATTAATTCTTGTGGAGTAAATTATTCTCTATCTCTCTATTCTTTTCTTATTTTCAAATTCATTGGATTAGTATTATTTTTCTCATTGGATTCTAGATCTCTCGTGTCTTAGAATTTTACATGGTATCATAGCCTCAAGGAATCTGAGGGAGAGGTATATTGTTTCTATTTGCAGGTGAAATATCATCAAAGGAGTTAGAAAAAATCAATGGATCAACACTTTCAACTACTATTCCTAACTCTATTCAACTACTTTGAATGGAAATCCGAGATCACCCTTGCTCTATGAAGCAAAGGTCTCTATCGGATAACAATGGGTATGAAAGTTGAGCCAACGAATGATGTGGAAAAAGAAAAGTATTTCAATCGAATGGATGAATTATTTGGGCTGATATGTCTCTCCATATCAAGATATTTGATTTTCCATGTCGACACCGCAAAATACCCAACGGGGTTTGGACCAAGTTGGAAGAGTTGTTCGGTAAACAGAATGAACTTCAAGCCTACAGTTTGGATAACAAGCGCATAGGTTTGAATCCGTCAAATTTTGATTCTTTTCAAGATTATTTTACAAAATTTAAATCTCATTTAGTTCAGCTTAAATATTTCAAAGTAGTGAAAAAATATGAGCAACTCATCCTTTCCATTCTCTCAAAACTAGGTCTGATTATTCAGTTTTTGTTTCCTCGTTTCATGCTTCAAAATTAACAACTCTGAAGTGGAAAATGCCATATTTAGATGATTTTATTGAATCACTAACTCAAGATAAGGAAAAATTCAGTTTCCATGGGCTCCATAAAGGGATCTATATATCATTCTCTTGCATCAAACAAAGCAATCAAACCAAATTTCAAAGATCGGAAAAAGGGGAAAGGCAAAAACCCCGAGGCTAGAAAGGAAAAGTTCTTGAAACTGGCAGATGAATCTTCTTCAGATCACAAAGGGAAGAAGAAAAAGGAAATATATAAATGAATCTATTGTCATAAATTTTATCATCCTGAATATTCTTGTATGAGGAAAACTATATATGAGATGGCGAAGATGCTACAACAAAACAATTTTATGGTCCCAACAAATGCAAGGAAGAAAGAAGAAGAAAAACCGACTGAAGGAAGAGGAAAAGCTCGTGATGGTCACACTTTTATGGTTGTCACATCCTCCCCATACACTTGGATCCTTGGTTTAGGTGCTTCAAATCATATGGCTTCAAAGAAATAATCATTCTCGTCCATCAAAGAGTGCAAAGGACCTTCTATTCTCATGGGAGATGACACATCAGTTGAGGTATGTGGTAAAGGAATAGTTTCTTTGGAAGGGGGGTATTTTGATAATGTGTTGCATGTCCCCTTTCTATCCATGAAACTTCTTTCCATATATCAAATCACACATTCAGGTTCCAGAAAAAAAGGTCGAATTCTATCCGGATTCAATGGATATTTCAAACTTAAAAACAGGGTCCTGGGTATCTCACGGTGTTGCAGATCATCACTCTCGATTGTATTTCTTCCCTCATTTCATTCCAAAATATGTATGTAAAACATTTTTGACTCATAATAATTAATATATCAGGTTATGGCATGATATATTTGTGCATCTTAATTACAATAACTTGCATACACTCAACAAAGAAGACATGGTAACCGGTTTGCCTCAAATCAAATTTTCCAATGGGATCTGTGAGGGCTGCACTCTTGGTAAGAATCCCGAGAAAAAATTTGACAAAGGAAAAGCATGGAGGACATCCTCACCTATTCATATGATTCATAGTTATGTAATGGTACCCTTCCTCGAGCCCTCAATCAACAAATATCGGTATGTTCTCACTTTTATCAACGACTACTCTCGCTTCACATGGGTGTATATTTTGACATTGAAATCTCAAGTTTTTCAATATTTTAAAGAATTTAAACCACTCATTGAGAATTAGTCTGAGGGAAGGATTAAGATCCTTCATAATGATAATGGAGGTGAGTATGTTAACAAATATATACAACAAACTTGTTCTGAATCAGGCATCGATATCCAACATACTGTGCCTTACACACCGCAACAAAACGATGTTACTGAGAGAGAGAACCAGACACTGAAAGAGATGGAAAATTGCATGCTACAGTCAAAATCATTGGCTCCAAAGATATGGGATGAAGCCATAAATTTTGCAGCATGCATTCAGAAATTTTTTCCTCACAAATCACTAAAGGGAATCACTCCTTTCGAGGCTTGGTGTGGTAAGAAACCAAAAGTCTCTGATTTCAGATTTTTTGGTTTGCGTGCATGGGACCATATTTCATCTGATAAACGAAGGGCACTAGAGCCTCAGAGTGTTGAATTCATATTTTTTGGATACCTTTAAGCTTTCAATGGTTATTGGATGCTACAAACTTCTATTGGTTCACTTTTCGTTGAGAGAAGTGTGAATTTCGAAGAGGGTCCACTACATGTAGTTTCATATTAGCATGCTAGGGATTTTTTGGATGGAACAATTGAAGAGGTCTTTGCTGCTCATTAAAAAAATTTAGATAATGATGATGAGTAGGTATTTGGATAATATTCAATGTTTGATGAGCATTTCATGGCTTCTCTTAATCCCCTACCATTCTTGGCCAAAAAGACTTTGCATGATGTCGGTGAACTAGTCGGCAATCCAACGGATCTGAGGAGGAATAGATCACATTCTTTTAAGGCCCCCACTACCTTGGCTACCACAAATAAGTTGTTACCTATACATTTCTATATGTAACTTGTATAATATCCACAATCATATACATAGTCCACGGGAAACCCCTTCTGGGAAGCTGCTATGGATGAGGAGTACAATGGTCTCATGGAAAACCAAACCTAGGATTTGGTTCCACTTCTAAAAGGAAGAAAGATTGTTCAATGCAGATGGATATTTCAGAAAAATATGGCTGAAAATGGTGAGATAAATAAGTATAAATATTGTCTTGTTCCTAAAGGTTACTCTCAGGTACATGGAATTGATTATACCGAGACTTTTTCACCAGTTGAAAAAATGGGCTCCATCAAGCTAGTCTGGCCATTGCAGCTTCTCGACACTGGGAAGTCCATCACATGGATGTGAAGAGTGATTTTATTCACAGATATCTGAGAAGGAGATATATATGGAGCATACACAAGGGTATCTTCATGAATCCTCTCTTGTATGCAGGTTAAATAAATCATTATATGGGCTCAAACAGGCTCCTCGAGCTTGGTATGCAAAAATGGATTCTTTTCTGCTTTCTCAGGGATTTCATAGATGTAAATCAGATCCAAATGTTTATATGCTTCACCATGATGACTCTATTTTGTTGATTTTTCTATATGTATATGACTTACTAATCATAGGGAGTGATTTATCATAGATTGCATGGGTTAAGACTTCCTTGCATGATAGATTTTCCATGATTGATATGGATTTGTTACATTGTTTTCTTGGTCTTGAGGTATCGCAATCTACTTCAGGAATCAAGATGGCACAAACCAAGTATGCGCTGGATCTACTTGACATGTTTCATATGACAAAGTGTAATCCATCTAGTTCACCTTTTCTTTCTGGGGTCATATTGGAGGATGAAGTGACTATTCCTTTGGTAGAAAATACTCTCTATCGACAGTTGGTAGGTAGCTTATTGTACCTCACACATACCTGTCCTGATCTCTCTTATGCAATGACTGTTGTTTCTAGGTATATGCAGGATCCCCATGAACTTCATTGGGAATATTCTAATAGAATTCTTTGGTATGTAAAAGGCACTCCCATTTTTGGTATTTATTATGAAACTGATTGTCCTTTATCTTTGGTCAAGTACATAGATTCAGATTGGGATGGCGATGGCACACACCGCAAGTCCACCTTAGTATATGTATTAATCTTTGGTTCCGGCCCACTTTTATAGTCAAGCAAAAACCAGGAAGCTAATGCTTTATCCACAACAGAGGTAGAGTATAGGGGGGAAGTGAATGTCACCACACAATGTATTTGTTTGCTGCAAATATGACTGTCATATTTTGTGACAACCAGAGTACCATTCAGATATCCACTGATCCAGTTCAGAGATAAAGAATCAAGCATATCGAGATACATATGCATTACATCTGAGGGATGATTCATGATCGAGTGATTTCACTGCAGTACTGCCCCACTTAGCAACAGGTTGCAGACATCTTCACCAAATCCTTCACTGAGAAGAATTTATCTGACTTGCGGGATCTTTTGGTTGGGTGGGGGGTTCACATGAGTTTTTCCCTCTTTCCTTGTTTTATGAGGGGTTCATTACTGTATTAAGTACCTAAAATGTCCTAGTAGTCAGGACTCACATTTTCTTATTATGTCACTACAGTTAGGCTTAAGGGGGGGTGTTAGAGAATAATCCTAACTTCCCTTGGTATATTACTTATCTTAGGAACCTAGACCTTGGTTAATGCATCTCAATCCATTTCTCCTCACTTGATTCGACTTTCTAGAGAGGGTAGGAGACACTTTCCTTATTTTTAGGGAGTTTTCCTTAAATTTAGGGATATTGACATGGAGTTAATATTGAGTTATTTAATTAGAAATCCACTTAGTGACTCATTTCCAACCTCCATTCACAGTTTAAACACCTAAAGGAAGGAGAGTGCACTTCATCCTTAAATCAAGGAAATTGTCCTTTGATTTTAGGGATTTACCCCCTTTCTTTATTAAACTTTGCATGTTTAGTTAATCAGTTAGTAAACTCACACTTTTCAGCCTATCATACTCATGTTTTGTGTGGGTTATCTATTTTATAGGTTTAGGCATGTGATTTAGCCATTTTTACACTACTTTTAGTGGAAATTGCTATTATTAGTGACACGATCAATTCCTCTCTACATATTGGATTGATCTCATTGTAATTTTGAAGATATTGTGAATACATTCATTCTAATGGAGTAAATTCTTCTCTATCTCTCTCTTCTTTGTTTATTTGCAAATTCATTGGATTAGTATTATTTTTCTCATTGAATCCTAGATCTCTCGGGTCTCAAAATTTTACAAAATCCATTTTTATTTCTTTAAAAAAAAAAATTGAGCTATAATATTTGAGGTTTGAAAAAAAAAATTGTGTTATAAAATGTTGAATTTTTTAAAAACCTTTTGTTGAGATCAATTCTTGCTTCCAAAATTTCCCTTACTTTTCTATTTTCCCAACTTCTTTTTTCTATTTATTTTACCTCTTTTATACCTACCTTCATTCCCCTTTTATTTTCTCCCTTCTATTTTCCCTTTCTAGTTACCATATTTAGTTTCATTTCAAAAAACAAAATCGGTGGGTTCGCAGGTAGGCAGACTCGTGGGTCTTCATCTCCATCCATGTTCCTATTTCATGAGTCTGACCAACTTCCTTTTTATAATATACTTAACCATTTTTGCAACTTCACATGTTCACGGGTTCAAGCCTTCATCTTCCAAGTTCCAAAATCTCCACTTTGCAGCCAAAGGCCCATGATCTGAAGAAATTGAGCATAAGAATATTAGGACAAGAAGATTGGAAGAAAATACCTCAAGCCATAATTCTCAACATTGTATTCATCTTAATGATACAAATATATAATACAATAATGAAACCACCTCAATTGTTCTCATATCGACACCTCATCAGGATATAAGGTAGGACGAGACAATATAGGAATCTAGAAACACACTTAGGATAGCAATTATATCCTAGTATGTAAAATATACAAAGGTGGTATACTAAGACTTAATTATTGTATATGAGAAAGAGGCTAACATTCCCCCCCTCGATCATAAGTCCAAACAACAATACCAACAAATCAGGTGCATAAGTTGGTATATCTTCGTGTCTTCATGCTGAAACTCCTGAGCTGAGCCACAATGAAGAATTGCCTGAAAAACCGCCAATATAGATGTTGAATTTGTTCATCTGAAATGAACTGGAAGAGAGCTGAGATATGGAAGTGAACAGCTGCAATATCTTAACATTCCCTGATTGCTTGACAATTCGATCATTTTTCCAAGTATTTTAGCTAGAAGAATTTGATGTCTTCTACTAATTGGTGAACATGTAGTATTAACACTCTACTATCAATGTATCACTGAAATTTCTCTCTGAATCTGTGGTTTGGGATGACCACTAACCAATTGATGCCTTGTATTTGATGGTTTTTGTATTACCACTAACCAATGTTGACACTTTTAGGTGTCCAACAACATCCCAATTATGTATGATTCAACTTAAACTTATTTAACCATAATTCTGCCAAAGTCTGTCATCTACAGACCGTAATTGCCCATTTGGAAAATTTATACTTGATGTTTGTTGTTGTCAAAACTTTATGTATGACAACCAATTTCATCATCAATTCCCCCCTTTGTCAGCTGAAAGGAGAGACCATAAGTGGTTTCATGAACCATCATCACTGGAATTTGGAATTCCCCCCCTTAAGGTGCATGAGAGTTACATCATTGTACTCCCTCCTTCTATGTTCAAGAGAGTACCATACTTGTTCCATTTGAGTACAACACAAAGTGGGCATACGGAAACAACCACATGTTATCTCATCCCGTGAGGGCCATGCTCGAAAGCTACACCATAAGGGGACCACTTATGTGAGGTACAAAAATGTTATGTGCTACAAGATTGGTATTTACTCGAGATTGAATTATTCAGTAAGACTTATATAATCACTTGGTTGTTGATGACCATTTCCAAGGATCGATCCACTCATAGTGAATCTTCAATCTTCCAGGTTTCTTCATTGTTGAACATCTATCTGAAGAATGGTTATGCTTGCCACAATGCTGGCAAGGATTGAGATCAAAACACTGATTCTCCATGTGACCAACTCAATTACAATGTTGTCACTTCACATCCTGATCTTCAACATTTGAATTTGAATTTTCTTGAAGGAATCCAACGTTCACAAACAAAATTGGTTTGGAGTAATTTGGAATATGAAAACTTTTTTGATTTTCATTTCCTAAGCCATGTCGATTTCTATTGAAGTGTAATTCTTCCCAAGGTCTGATGATGGGCTTGGAAAGGTCATGTTGTACTTGATGACGTGCATCACATTTACTTTCACTTATACTTGTTGTATCACTTTGTTATTTGGCATATTCTTCTTGCGATTCATTTTCATTGGAATTTGCTTTTGAAGTTGGCTTGTTGATTTTTTCCTTCACTGATTGTTGATCAAAATCATCATCATCATCATAGAGAGGGTTGTTCTAAACAAAAACTAGTTCAGAAAACTTCACTGGTTGTTGACTTTTGAGTTCTATCAACTCATCATTCAATAGATGGGATTGTTCTTGTAAAATTCTAACTTTAGTTTGTGTCACTTGAAAACAAGTTAGCATGGATTAAAGTGTTTCTTTGTGAATAATGACTGTATTATCTTCAGCAGTGTTTATTAGAGTGTTCTGTAACTCTAATATTTTTATATTTCTCTTCATTTGAACTCGCTTGCTTGTTCACTTGCTCTTCAAGCTCACTTGTACTTCAGGCTCACTTGAATTTGCTTTACTCGAACTGGCTCGCTTGTACTTCAGGCTCACTTGAAATTTTCAGCAAGTTTGAGGATGTCAGTTACCACCAAAAAAGCATCCAAACTTGTGATGTTTACAATGATTTGAGTTAAACTACTCAACCTTGTCAATTTCGACTCAAAATTACAATGAATCTTGGGTGTCGGGATCAACCGAGAATGCACCCAATTACAAATAAATTCAACCTGATTTGATTTGACACTTACAAAATATTTATAGTTGATCTTGATTACTTACAAAAAATATTGTTTGCAAGTTTACAATAAATGTCAATTTCAAGGTTGAGTTGATCTTCAAATTTGATGATGTTTTGAGTCCTTGATTATGAGCTTGATGTGTCTAATGTTGATGTGATTGCCAATTTGATATCTTTGTTGCTTATTGATTGAGAGCTTTGATTGTGCTTGAATGTATGTGCATCACTGGCATTAATTGTGTGCTTGTTTCATTAACCTTCTTTGTAATCCATGTATGTGGAATAATGTAAAAAACTAGACGTAAAATAGCTCCTAAGACAACCATTAATAAAATCACCAACACACACTACACAAGGTGTACCTAAGATCCCCTTATTCAATTTCGGACAGATCTATGACACTTCAACACCACAAAAAAATAAATTTTATTATTATTAATACAATGAGCTCTTACACCTAAGAGCAATTCACTTTTCAATTACAATCTTTGTCATCACATCTCAAAAAAACATAAATATGTTCTTCCTTATGGATATACTTTCTTATGGATATACCTTGACATCTCCCAAATACAGTTAGCTCTTAACACTCATCCCCAAAGTAAAAAATACTTTGAATTACAACATAAAAAAAAATCACTTTTAAAATCATGCTCTATCTACCCTTTTTGAAACTGACACTTTGTCTTTTCCTTATAACTCCCAATTTCAAAGTAGCTCCTTTTTCTTTTGTTTACACTTGAAAATATGGAACGTACTCACAAGTTTTAGCATAAAAAATGAATATAATATTTTTGTAAAATTGTTTGTTTTGTCTTTTTTTTTAATGCCATTCCTCTTTTAAAACAACTTATTAAAAACTCAATGAAAAAGAATAGTATGACATGAGTTGCCAACATATCTTTGTGAAAAACAGTGGATATCTTGTCAAATTTTCTACGATACTTTCCATGATTTTTGTTGGAAAGTTGATTCTCTTTGTCACCTAAAGTGCCATTCGAACCATTCAACCTTACCTTATGTAGAGACATCCACATATCTGTTGCACATTTCAAGCAGATTGTTGAGCGAACTGTGGATTGACGAGAATGAAAGAGTACGTGAAGATTAAATTGAAATCATGGTACCATCAACATGGAAGAAACTTGGAGCGCTATATTGCTTCAACATTTATGGTGGGCAGTGGCATTATCCAATTCTGTGTATTTGAGTGACATCTGTGCATGGGAGCATATTTGCATGGATACGATTTTTCCATTGGTGCACTCACCAATCTCCTATTGAGCATGTGATGTAGTCATAGAATACAATGCTTGCTTTTGTCAATCCTTTTGATTGCAGTAGTTTATCACTTCAGTAATTGCATTAAATTAGGAACATGTGTGTGGTTCTTTTGGAATAGAAATCACTGGCTTTGGACTGGAATTCATCATCTGTAACCTGCATTTTGAATGTTCAATTGCCTTTTGGTGCTCATGACTAGGAGTAGAATAAAATCAAAACTTATATATGTATATAGAAATCACTCAATAGAATCAATTCCATCATTGTCCATGTGCCAAAACGAAACACTAGAACACACCAGATCTTTAACATCTCATCACTAGACCTCCAATTGTAGATCTTAGATTGAAAATTAAATCCTTAATCTAATTTACAGAAGTGATTTCATTTATTTGGAGATTAAAAAAAAATTGCATGGACGGATTTTTCTTTCGTGTTGGCACGTGCATGCAAGTGAGATTATCACACAAATTTTTAGACTACGCTATGAGAAATTGTGTGGAGTTGAGCTAGATTTGAACTGCAATCATCTGCTACTATCATTGCTGTCAGGAATTGAAGGTGGCATTTGAGCACTGAATGTCATTGGTATTTCACTTGACGAAAGATTGCATTTGGTACATATAACACACAAACTTTGCAGATCACTACTATTGATAATAGATGTATTACTGTTGATAATCGATGGATCACATCCATAGTGTTTACATGGGCTAATTGTTGTAGACGGATCACTAGGAGTAATAAGGTCACCCAGTGAAAATTTCGACATGAGATAAATGTCGCACCAATGAAAAATTATACTGAAGAATGGTTCAAAAAAACAATTGACAAATTAACCAAAGAAGGGAAAGAAACAATTGAGATGGTTCTAGTAATTGTCGATGAAGACAATAAAATGATAACAACAATAAAATGAAGAGGGGAGAGACCTTCATAGTAAGTTTATGTTGATAACATATTTCTTTCTTTATCATTTCTTTCATCCAGTTACTCCACTTCTTTGACTAGAAAGGTTTAACCGAAGTCTGATAACTTCTCCTTGTCTTCTTTCCAAGTTTTGTTGTTATATTATTGCCCATCATCCTCCTTCTACAAGATTACTTCTTGTTTATATTTGTTTTATGGTCCCCGGTAGCCCCAATACCAGTCCTAAGGAAAAACACATTTAAATTTCAAGGCTTTGTAAAGACTATATATTTTTTCAGAAATTTCAAGAGAGTTATTTCGGGATTAGTTTTGGCTATGCTTTGTAACTCTAAGTTTTGAGTATAAAGTATTTGAGATTGATATATCATTATATTTACTTTAGATTCTCATGTGTCCACCTTTTTAAAGTTCTCTTATGCATTCAATCCATCTTCTTTTTATTTTATGTGATCAAAAATCTTTAGTTTAACTATGATTGATGTGAGGAAATTTTGTCTATCTTTTTCAAATGTATGAAGTGGGCGGTTCCTGGTCATTTATCTAGAACTTTCCTTAAGAGAAAACAAAACATTTTCTTTCTTGTTATTTTTTCTTTCAATCTTTATATTTCTTTGATTACCACGACGGACTTATGACAATTCCCATATTCTGAAAATCTAAAGTCCCAAGAAAAATCTTAAGGTAAAGAGGAGTACCACCTCTATAAAAATGCAAGGGGATTTTCATCCTTGTGAGGTTGTCATTTCGGTCCTAATAGATTCAAGCGTCAACATTTTCTTCTACCATATTGGGGAATGAACTAAAATTTGAAATCTGGTTTAGTATTTTTTTAAAAATACATGATTTTTCCCCAGGCTGATCAACCCTACCTGGAAATTGGATTGAATAATCAAAGAATAATCTTACATCAGGTATATAATCTGGTCATAATGACAGTCGAGACCCGATAAGAATTAGAAAGGTCCTAACATATCTTATCCTGAGAAGAAGAAAGAGAAATCCTTAGGAGACAAAGGAGAGATGAGGGACAAGACTGAAGAAACCAAAGGGTAGCTAGAGAAGCACAAGGACAAGATCAAAATTGAATTTGGATGACTACAAGGGACCCATTACCAGAAGTAAAAGCAAGCAACTTGGTATTCTAAGAAGTGGAAATCATATTCCTGGAACATCTCCATATATGGCGGAAAGCAATGAACAATCGTGAGAAGACCCACATGAAGAGAGACAAGGAGGTGGAAGAGGTATTGCAAGAAATCAAAAAATCAAAGAAGAATAAGAGATTCCCCTTTAAATATTCTAGGTGAGCAACATGACCTCCCAGTTCTTCCTAAGGGTACCCTGAAGGAATTTTCTGGAGATGGAACAATCGATTGTAAGAGACACCTTAACTTATTTCTTGATGTTTGTGATTTTCATCGTGTTGAGTAGGTCAATTGGCTCGTTTAATGACCTCAAAGCCATGTTCCTAACTATGTTCACCCCTCCAATTTCATATCATACTCTTCTCACCAATTTCACCCAAATTGGTTTGAGGAAGAATGAAACAATACGAGATTTTAATCTCAAGTTCAATAAAACTTTGAGAAAGATACCAGAAGATAAAAGACCTAATGACCCAGTCCTACTTGATTGTTATAAGAACGTGATGCCCTCAAATGTAAAATATGCTATCAGAACATCCCAAATGGATACCTTGGAGGAAACAATGATTAAATCCACTAATATGGAATAAATTATGATTGAGACAGGTGTCGATCCTGACATTATATTGGGAAACGTAAAAGGGTAGTTGGGAGGCTTAAGGGTCTATAATCAAGGAGCCTCTAGCTCAAGAAAGAACGATGAAATGAGGTCACGATTGACCCAAAATCAAACAATCGGAGGATGATTTTTCAAGGGAACCATACTAGATATGAAGGTAGACCCTATTGCAGCACAAGAAACCAAGCAAAGAATTGAAATTGCACAAATGAATAGAACTATCGAGTAAATGCAGAACGAGATAACCATACTAAGAAGGGGTGACAATTATGTATCAAATCTGATAATTTCAATCCAAGAGAAAAGAAGGAACCCTCCCCAAGAAAACATAGTGAGGTTTGAAAACATGGATAGTCCACAAAGACCTAGGGTTCCCAGGCATCCAAACCCCAATGCAGTTGTTCTAGATGATGTATATGATGATAAAATGGTTGAGCAAGAGAATTTTATTATTCACCTGATGAAAGTTCTGAAACTGTACAGATGGACAGATGCAAGACATCCATGTATGTACTTGAATAAGGTGAAAACGACCCCAACTCGCAAGAAAACGTCACCCAAACAAGAGGATTTGTAAATAGATCCAAAAATAAAAATGATTTTGAAAAGGAAAATGAAAAAGAAAAAGAAAAAACGAATGAGAAAAGGGAAAATGAGAAAATGACACATAGCGTTGGAAGTAAGAAGCAACACCTAATGTCAAACTCCACTCAGATGACATACAATGTTGTAGAGTACTTAAGTAAACTAAGGATAACTCTTCCTTTTACAAAAGTGGTGAAGATTCCCCAACAAAGGGAAAACATTTTGAGATTATTGGATGATCCTTCTAAAAAAGCAGAAGTTTTTGTTACAAGTTTGAAACAAAGCTAGAACAAATCAACCATCAAGTTGAGAGGTAAAATTCCCCCCTTTTATATTTCAATTGAAAATCATTATGTTTCACTTCATAATTTTTTAGTTGATACTAACGTGGACTATAATATTATGCCACTGAAGATCATGGAGGAATTGGGCATGAATTTTACCAAATATTATAAGACTGGTGAAATTATATATGCAATTGATTCTAGACAAGTGACAGCTTATGTAGAAATCAAGGACTTTTATGGTTGGATCATGGCAGCTCCCCATATTATTACAGTTTTCAATAATATTGTGGTAGACCTTCCTCCAACATATGGATTTTTTTTTGGAATATATTGGTCATCCATGATCAGGGGATACATAATTAACAATGGAAGTTGCATGATGCTTCTAGGAAAAGAAGGAGAAATGATTAAGGTGCTCCATGAACCCAGTAAACCCTTCTCTTTCAAAAAGAAGGCTAATGAATTAATGGAATATTATATATATGTTGGGATTGGAAACTATGTTATCATATACATGGATCAGAGTGAAATCCTAGATCAAATTCAAGACATGGAGAATCAAGAGAATTCGTTTGAAGGTTATTGGAGGATGTCATTCGATGGAGCTTGTTCAAGTTCTGGTAGTGGATTTGGAACTGTCCGTGTAAGTACAAGGAAGATTGTGCATCCATATGATATCATACTTGAATTTGCATGTACCAATAATGAGGCATAATGTGAAGCTTTTATTAAGGGAATGATTCTTGCACAAGAATTGAAGATAGAACATCTAATTGTGATTCGGGACTCTGAGTTGGTAATTAATCAAGTCACCCAGAAGTACAAAATAAAAAAGGAAAGACTAAAATTATATTTCAAAAGAGTTAATGAATTGATGTAATCTTTCATCTCTTTCAACATTTCTTTCATTCTAAGGGACAAGAATCAAAAGGAAGATTCATTGTCTTTGGCAGCCTCATTGTCAAACCTGGATGATATTCAAAGGAAAACATATTTTCAAGTAGAAAGAGTATTCCAACCTTCTGTACCTGATAACCTGGAATATTTACAAGTATTTGAGAATGATGAATATATGGAAAAAAAATTGTTGAATGATATTGATGATGAATACAATCACATATATGTTGTCCTGAAGGATTGTATTCAATCTGAGTATCTTTTAACCAAAGATGATCATGCTAAGAATCTCTTGGAAGAAATTTCACTCTGAAAGGTTCAAGAAACAAGAAAGATCAATATTGGAACTGATAGCTCCCAAAAATATGTCAACTTGGGATTCGATTGCACCATTGAGGAATTTGATCAATACGTTGCATTATTTAAATAATATATTGATGTGTTCACATGGACTTATGATGATTTGAATGCATAGGATAAAACAATATTTAAACACATTATTCCCTTGCAAGAAGGGGCATAGCCTTTCAAGAAGAAGATAAGGATGATGAACCCCAAATTAAAACCTATGGTGAAGGTTGAATTGGAAAAATTAAAGAAGGCTGGAATATTATGTCCCATTAGGATTCTGATTGCCTTTCAATACCTGTGATAGTAAGAAAGAAGACCGGGGAGATTCAGATGTGCATGGATTTTAGGTATATTAACAAAGCAAGTATAAAGGATAATTATCCTTTACCTAAAATGGAGTTTCTTCTCCAACAAGTCACAAGATCATCTTGCATGTCCATGTTAGATGGTGTTTCTGGGTATAATAAAGTCTTGGTTGTTGAGGAAGACAAAGCAAAGACAACATTCATAACACCTTGGAAGACATATGCATATGCTAGGATTCCCTTTGGTTTGAAGAATGTAAGAGCGACATTTTAGAGGGCCATGGATCATGTTTTTAAGAGGTTGATAGGAAAATTCATGGAAGACTATCAAGATGACTTAATAGTACATTCAAAAGCAAGGGGCAATCACATCCATCACTTAAAGAAAGTTTTTGACAGATGCAGATTATATCATGCTTCCCTAAATCCAAAGAAATGCTTGTTCGTTGTAACAAAAGACAAACTATTGGGTCATATTGTGTGCAAGGAAGGGATTTATATAGATCCAAAAAGAGTTAAAACTATAAATGAACTCAACCCCCATCATCTAAGAAATGAGTTCAATCATTTTTTGGTAAGATCAACTTTGTGTGAAGATTTGTTCTTAACTATGAAAGTATTGTGAATACTATCAATTTATTGTTGAAAAATGACCAAAGTTTTGAATGGACAATAGATACACAAGAAGCTTTCAATAATATCAAATGGGAAATCACTACAACTTCAGTCCACATTAGCCCAAAATTTCAAAGGGACTTCATCATCTATTTGTTCGCTACAAAAAAATTGTTGCATATTTTCTTACTCAAAGGAATACCAAGGGTGAAGAAATCCCAATCAACTTCATGAGAAAAACCCTTCGTGATTATGAATTGAGGTATTCAGAATTGGATAAGCAAGCCATGTATCTTGTGAAAGTGGTGACGCACTTTCAAAATTACATACTAAATTCTCATGTCATTTCTTATGTTCCATCCTCATCAATGAATATGATTTTGAATCAACTATTGAGAGAAGGAAAATGGGCTAACTGGATGGCGAATATTCAAGAATATGATATTGAAGTTAAACCTTTAAAGGATGTCAAAGGACAATGTTTATGTAAGATCACCGCAAAGATTGATTCTTTGGATGGAATGATTTCAATTTCAGTAGGAGAACCATTGGCTGGTTCAGAATGGTATAAAGATATTGTATTCTACTTGAGGTTCAGGAAGTTTCTAGTCACCATGAACCCTAAAGAGTGAATACCATTGAAGATAAAGTCAAATCAATATGTGTTAATCGTTGATATACTTCTCGGAAGGAACTATGATGGTATATTTCTTAGATGTGTTGATGAAAATGAAGCTCAAAAATCAATGAGGGAATTCCATGAAGGAATATGTGGTGGAAATTTTTCACCTAACACCACCGCCCATAAAATAATAAGAGCTGGATTTTATTGGCCATCAATTTTTAAAGACTCATATGCTGTAATAAGACAATATACTAAACTTTCCTTAAATTTCAATTATCAAATAAGAAGAGGACTCGAAACATACCTTTTAAATGTTGTATAATTGACCTCACCAATGTGATCCCAGCTCCTTCGTAAGGCTTATGGAGAAGTGTCTGCAAAGAAACACAATCCAACGAAGACAAGAATAACAGAGTCTATTCGATATGAAACTATGTACATGATCAAGGAATCATACAATATGGACAAATAACGTTCATATAGAAAATAAAAACTATATTTGTATTAAAGAATGTGGAAGAAAGATACAACTAAATGCCTCGATGTTGTCTGGTTCCTCCCAACAATTCCTTGCTTCCCACACACTTCTGTTCCACGGATTCTGAGACTATAGATTTGAAATTCTCTCTCAATCTATATTGACAAAGAAAATCTCATAGCCAACATAGGATCAAACACTCCAAACTCTTGGCTAGACTAATATCTCATTAGCTATTCTCAAAAGTTCTTCACAAAGCTCACCAATCTCAAAAACAACTAAAAAACTAGCTTTCCCCCTGAGAACTCCTCTCCATTTATAAGATGAAAATTATATGGTGATGATTTTAGGATGATCCCATGAGATTAGGGATGCGACTCATATCCAAACCGATTGGAGGCCAACTCACCCTCAAAGCTTCTATTCTAGAAGAATCGAGAAGATTTTGTTTTTCTTCGTACGGCTAATGGTCGCACCCCTAACACTAAGAAAACTGTGATGATGTTGTGGGCCAATTTGGTACAACCTACGTCGATCCTATATTGTCAAACCATTAACATTGAGAAAGGTGTTATGATCCTTCTTTATGAGTTTTTGCACAAAGGAAAAGATAATTTCATCTCTCTGGGAAAATGTGTCTTCATTCTTCTTCAAGGATTAAGGTCATTGATCCTCTTAAAAACAAAGGATAGGTATACATCATTAATGATCATATGAGTGATGAAAATAATTTGTAGCAACTTCTCTGTATTTTTATGAAGTTTACAATGATTTCATTTCTATCTTCAAAGGACTGTTGTTTGGTAAAAATACCCCCATGATATATGACCAGGATAATAAATTCTTGGAGAAAAAGGGAATGATAGAACAAATGGAAAATCACATTGTCATTGGGATATTTTGTTCCAAAAAAAATCCCTCTTTTCTACCATACCATGTATTTGAAAAATTGTTTATTACGAAAGTGTAAAGGAAATACAATTTATGGATGCACTTTTTCCATGAAAAATGGAAAAATTAATTCATCCCCTTGTCGTGGAAACCTACAGACTTTATATTCATGAACATAAATAAAATTGATGAGTTTGTGAATAACTTCAACAATGTAAATCTGAAGTGTGCTAAAAAGATAAAGGAGTTTGGCGCTAACAAAATCTTCATGGAGCATATGCTGTCAGTAGGATTCAACAACTTGTTCATTCATACTATTTTGAATGAAGAAGAGGATAATAACCAAGGTGATCCTGTACACAATGTTGGTGACTTGGAAATAATACTTAGTACTAACGAGTTTTAAAAGAAAAAAGGAAAGGGTCCCAGTGAAAAGAGCACCCAGTCTCCAATTGTTACTCCTAAAACTACCACATACCGGAGCAATGCTCCAACGACTCACCCAACTAGTAAAATTACCAAAAACAATTCAAGCGATGGAGGAGAGAAGAATCCTCACCTGGAAAAATTGAGAGCTCAGACAAGCTCCCTCTAAGAAAAAAGAGGAAGAATGTTGTGCAAGAGGAAGAAGACAATCTCATAGAAAATGACATCAATAGCTTCTCTCTTGAATACATGGAGCTCAAGGCAAATATTGAAAAACATTTTCCCACAATTGATAAGCCAGGAAATATAGCCCAACAATATTCATCATTGGATATTGTTTAGAATGAGACCTTCAGTGAAGAAGATCCATTTACTTTCCAAAGCGTTGTTTTTTAGAAGGAATCTAAAAAATTGATTATAGAAAAAGGTGATTAGAAAAATAATAAGGGAAAATATCACTCAGAGGTTGACCTAAGAGATGTGAACTCATCTCAAATCTCTAAAATTCACAGAGAAATTGGGGATTCTCTTGATGATTCTATTGGTGGTCTGGAAGCAAAAAACACTAAGTTAAAATAAAGGATCAAAGAGTTGGAAGATGCCTTAATGCCTCTTCCATGTATTTCAAGTCCTTAGTAAATAGTTAAACCTACCACACCCATTGTTAAGTTGAAATGATCTTCAATCCTACTCACATCAGTCAAGACTTATGTAGAAATAAATATTAAGAAGAGAATGTCATTAATAACAAAGGCATGGGAGGTTTTGAAAAATATTTTTTCTTTTGGCTCGAGAGCACATCCCTTACATGAATATTTGCAAGTTGAAATGATGAATGACAAAGGTTTTTACATTAATGTTGTATTACCATTTGGAATCAAATTCTCTAACATGACGGAACTGAGAAGAAGATAGGAGGATTTTCCTTCCCCAAGTCGAATAAAACAACTAAATCCTTGTTGGAAGGAAAAGATTAAAAATTTAAATAACATTGTTCAAGCATGCAGTGAAGCTATATTGAAAAGAGAAGAACTCTTCAAGAGACTCACGAAGATAGATCTAGCAGGAATCACCAACGAAGTAAAAGACCCTAAATTAATTCTTAACTCAATGTTCCTAACAAAGCAATAGTTTGACAAACAAGTTGATATATTTAAAGGGTTATCAGTTGAAAACATTTATAGCATACTCGAATATAATGAAGATGAAATAAGAAATTGACTAGTTGATTATTCCATAAAAAATCAAGACATTGAGGAAGCGGTAAATAGTATTTATCTTGATTTAAGAGACTTGAAAGGTGAGTTATTCAACATTAAAATATGGCGTGAGATAAACATCGCACCAATGAAAAACTATATTGAAGAATGGTTCAAAAAACAATTGACAAATTAACCAACGAAGGGAAAGAAACAATTGAGACAGTTCTAGTAACCATCGATGAAGACAATAAAAGGAAAAAGAAAAAGAAAATGAAGAGGGGAGAGACATTCATAGTAAGTTTATGCTGATCATATCTTTCTTTCTTTATCACTTCTTTCATCCAATTACTTCTCTTATTTGACTAGAAAGGTTTAACCGAAGTCTAATAATTTCTCCTTGTCTTCTTTCCAGGTGTTGATGTTCTATTATCGCCCATCATCCTCCTTCTACAAGATTACTTCTTGTTTATATTTTCTTTATGGTCCATGAGAGCCCCAATTCCAGTCCTAAGGACAAATGCATTTAAATTTCAAGGCTTTGTAACAAACTATATATTTTTTTAGAAATTTCAATAGAGCTATTTTGGGATCATTTTTTACTATGCTTTGTAACTCTGATTTTTGAGTATAAAGTATTTGAGATTGATATATCATTATATTTATTTGAGATTCCCATGTATCCACTCTATTAAAGTTCTCTTATGCATGCAAACCATCTTCTTTTTATTTTATGTGATCAGAAATATTTAGTTTAACTATGATGGATGTGAGGAATTTTTGTCTATCTTTTTCAAATGTATGAAGTGTGTGATTCCTGGTCATTTCTTAGGAACTTTCCTTAAAATAAAAGAAAAAAATTTCTTTCTTGTTATTTTTTCTTGCAATCTTTATATTGTTTTGATTACCATGATGGATTTTTGTAAAGTCTCATATTCTGAAAATCTAAAGTCCCAAGAAAATATTAAGGTAAAGAGGAGTACCACCTCTATAAAAATGCAAGGAGATTTGCATCCTCGTGAGGATATCGTTTCGGTCCTAACAGATTCAAGCATCAACACCTTTATAGATTGAATAATCACGGTCAACAAAAATTTTTGCAAGAGAAAATGTGATCGCACTCAAGATGAAACTAACGAACAAGCGAAAGAGAGTTATTGGAGAAAGAAACAAGAACATGAAAATATTAAAGGAAGAAATAATGATGTTGTGAATAGATATTTGCACCCTAATTTTCAATAAGAAGAAGTCCAACCAGGTATGCATACATATTGTCTAGATTAAGGTTATAATTCAAATTAAAATTATTTTTTTATATAATTGATTTTAATTTGAATTTCATATTTTTCAAAAAACAAAAATAGATTTTCCTCATAACATCGATGAAGTCATTGAAACTGAAATTGAAGCAGAAGTCGAATCACCTATAGGAATGTACATAAATTTAGATAATACAAGATGAACACTTGTAGAGTTTAGTTAATTTATGATTTGGTTTAGTTTTTTAATATAAGTTAAATTGAAATATGCAGGAGATATCAACATTGATGACGAATGTTAAAAAAATGTTGATACTTATAAATTTGGGGAGAAAAACCCTGACCATATTATAAGATACTGTGGTAAGAATATGTATAAATATTTTTTCAAAGATGAATCCATAGAAACAAAATCTCAACTTTTGCGAGGTCTAATAAGTTCAAAAAATTAAAAGAAGCTACATCATTATTGGGTATTCAAAAGTCGACAAAAGATACAAAGGTGAAACATAATGTCTTTGAGAATATAACTATCGAATTAAAATATTTTGGAAAATATAGAAAAAAAGATGTCAGTGTTGCACATAGAGTAATACAAACAACAATTTCTTCCTCTAACAATATAAAATATCGTTTGACAAAACAAATGGAAAAAGCGATTGGAACCTCAAGAAAACCAATGTACAAATATATACAATTGTGATTGCAAATAGATGCAATTGATGAACTTACTTTTTGGACAGTTATTTCTAGACAACCCTACAAAGATAGACTTGCAAAAAATGTCAAAGAATTGGCCCGTAATTATTGGTTGAAAAAATCTCGTGTTTCACCACATACGATGGATATGTTGCGATGAATAATAGCACGAAGTGAATATGAAGAACATGCAAAACATATATTTCCAATGACACAAATAGAATTGTTCAATAAGTTCAAAGAAAAAAACAAAGAAGTTAAAATGTTCATCAATAAATTTGTGCAACAAAAACCATGGTTTGTTAGACCCATCATTGTTAGTGACACTTGTTGTTGTCGTTATCATGTGTAATTTGAGTTATATTACGATACTTTAATTGATTTTTCTAAAACTTCATGGGCAAGTTCACTGCCTTCCACAGTCCATGGTTTTATATGCCAAATTCTATGTGAGAGAAGGTGATGAATTATTTTACCAAAAAAAATGTGTTGGTGGAAAGAAATCTGATCATTGTGGAAATGTAATTTCATTTCACTCCAAGTATCATATTGATATGAATGATCAATATTTGTCCAATATAACATTCAATTGGAAGAGATATGAATATATCAGTAGCACTACTACAAGTTCTTCAAATGTTGTTTTCAAAAGGATTGATTTGAAAGTGGATAAAATCTATGTAATAGATTTTTTGAAGAAGTTTGAGAAAGAAATTTATAAATACACTAAGAATTCACATAGATATTGATGGAAATACCTACAATTCAAACAATTTATTGAAGTGTTTCCACCAGGGACGATTTTATCTGTAGTTGATTTTGCAGAGAATTACATGTTCACTGCACAAAAAGAAATACAAAGTGAATATTATCATTATGATCAAGTCTCTATAATTGTCCCCGTTCTATATAGACATGCTCAACAGAGTGTTGATAACATATAAGGCACCAATGACAATCAACATGTTATTAAAGAATATCATTTTTATATAAGTGATGATCGGACACACAATACACATTATGTACAACATTGTTTTGATAAATTTTATGATTCATTGAAAAACTGTGGAATCATATTCGATCGGCATTGGATATGGTAAGATAGATGTGCGGTTCAATTCAAATATTCACAATCATTCTACTAGTTGTGTCATCTTCACAAGAAATCAAACATTACACATTGTTGGAATTTCTTTGAGACTGGTCATGGAAAAGGAGAGTGTGACGGTGCAGGGGCATGTGTAAAACGAGCACTTCGAAGGTATCAAATGAACCCTCATGTCAAAATGGTTATTATCCTCTTCTTCATTCATACTATTTTGAATGAAGAACATGATAACAACCAAGGTGCTCATGTACACAATGTTAGGGATTTGGAAACAATACTTAGTACTAATGAGTTATACAAGAAAAAAGGAAAGGATCCCAGTGAAAAGAGTGCCTAGTCTCCAGTTGTTACTCCTAAAACTACCATATACTGGAGCAATGCTCCAATGGCTCACCCAACTAGTAAAATTACCCACAATAGTTCAAGCGATGGAGGAGAGAAGAATCCCCCCTGGAAAAATTGAGAGATCACACAAGCTCCCTTTGAGAAAAAAGAGGAAGAATGTTCTACAAGAGGAAGAAGACAATCTCATAGCTTCTCTATTAAATACATGGAGCTCGAGGCGAATATTGAAAAAATGTTTCCCACAATTGATCAGCCAAGAAATATAGCCCAACAAAATTCATCATTAGATATTGTTGAGAATGATACCTTCAGTAAAGAAGATTCATTTACTTTCCAAAGCGTTGGTTTTGAAAAGGAATCTAAAAAATTGATTATAGAAAAAGGTGATCAGAAAAATAAGAAGGGAAAATATTGCTTAGAGGTTGACCTAAGAGATATGCAGTCATCTAAAATCTCTAAAATTCACAGAGAAACCAGGGATGCTCTCGATGATTCTATTCGTAGTCTGGAAGCAAAAAACACTAAGTTGAAAGAAAGGATCAAAGAGTTGGAAGACGCCTTAATGCCTCTTCCATGTATTTCCAGTCCTTTGTCAATAGTTAAACCTACCACATACGTTGTTAAGTTGAAATGATCTTCAATCCTACTCACATCAATCAAGACTTATGTATAAGAAAATATTAATAATAAAATGTCATTAATAACAAAGGCATGGGAGATTTCAAAAAATATTGTTTCTTTTGGATCGAGGGAACATGCCTTCCATGAATATTTTCAAGTTGATATGAAGAACGAAGAAGGTTTTTACATTGATGTTGTATTACCATTTGGAATCAAAGTCTCTAACATGAAGGAACTGAGAAGAAGACAGGAGGATTTGCCTTCCCCAAGTCGAATAAAACAACAAAATGCTTGTTGGAAGGAAAAGATTAAAAATTTAAATAATATTGTTCAAGCATACAGTGAAGCTATATTGAAAAGAGAAGAACTCTTCAAGAGACTCACAGAGATAGGTCTAGCAGGAATCACCAACGAAGTACAAGACCCTAAATTAATTCTTAACTCAATGTTCCTAACAGAGCAACAGTTTGACGAATAAGTTGCGATATTTAAAGGGTTATCAGTTGAAAACTTTTATAGCATACTCAAATATAATGAAGATGAAATAAACAATTGACTAGTTGATTATTCCATAAAAAATCAAAACATTGAGGAAGTGGTACATGGTATTTCTCTTGATTTAAGAGACTTGGAAGGTGAGCTATTCAACGTTAAAATCTGGCATGAGATAAACGTTGCACCAATGAAAAACTATATTGAAGAATGGTTCAAAAAAACAATTGAAAAATTAACCAACGAAGAGCAAGAAACAATTGAGACATTTCTAGTAACCATCGATGAAGACAATAAAAGGACAACAACAAGAAAATTAAGAGGGGAGAGACCTTCATAGTAAGTTTATGTTGATCACATCTTTCTTTCTTTATCAGTTCTTTCATCCAATTACTTCGCTTCTTTGAATAGAAAGGTTTAACCGAAGTCTGGTAACTTCTCCTTATATTCTTTCCAGGTCTTGATGTTCTATTATCATCCATCATCTTCCTTCTACAAGATTACTTCTTGTTTATATTTTCTTTATGGTCTGCGGGAGCCCCAATACCAGTCCTAAGGACAAATTTATTTACATTTCAAGGCATTGTAACAAACTATATAATTTTTCAGAGATTTCAAGAGAGCTATTTCGAGATTAGTTTTGACTATGCTTTGTAACTCTGAGTTTTGATTATAAAGTATTTAAGATTGATATATCATTATATTTATTTGAGCTTCCCAGGTATTCACTCTATTAAAGTTATCTTATGCATGCAGACCATCTTCCTTTTATTTTATGTGATCATAAATATTTAGTTTAACTATGACGGATGTGAGGAATTTTTGTCTATCTTTTTCAAATGTATGAAGTATGCGGTTCCTAGTCATTTCTTGGGAACTTTCCTTAAAAGAAAAGAAAACATTTTCTTTCTTGTTATTTTTTCTTGCAATCTTTATATTTCTTTGATTACCATGATGGATTTTTGCAAAGTCCCATATTCTGAAAATCTAAAGTCCCAAGAAAATATTAAGGTAAAGAGGAGTACCATCTCTATAAAATGCAGGGGGATTTGAATTCTCGTGAGGTTATTGTTTTGGTCCTAACGGATTCAAGCATCAACACCTTTACAAATTGAATAATCATGGTCAACAAAAATTTTCACAAGAGAAAATATGATCACACTCAAGATGAAACTCACCATAACAAACAAGCGAAAGAGCATTATTGGAGAAAGAAATGAGAATGTGAAAATATTAAAGGAAGATATAATGATGATGTAAATAGATATTTGCACCCTAATTTTCAACTAGAAGAAGTCCAACCAGGTATGCATACATATTGTCTAGATTAAGTTTAGAATTCAAATTTAAATTATTTTTTTATATGATTGATATTAATTTGAATTTAATATTTTTCAAAAAAGAAAATAGAGTTTCCTCATAACATCGATGAAGGCATTGAAACTAAAATTGAAGAAGAAGTCGAAACACGTACAGGTATGTACATAAATTTAGATAATACAAGATGAACACTTGTAGAGTTTAGTTAATTTATGATTTGGTTTAGTTTTTCAATATAAGTTAAATTGAAATATGCAAGAGATATCAACATTGATGATGAACCTTTAGAAATCAAAAAAACCCGAATTGTGTGAAAGCTAAAGTGCTCTGAAATGATTTAGGGTTTCGTCTATGTTCGCCTTATCTTCCTTCCATGTCCGCTCCAAGAGGAGGGGAGCCGTCACCCCGTCCTTCACCTACTTCTTCATTTCACAAGCTTCTAGCAGCCCATGGTAAGAAGCTCCTCCCTGCAGAACCTCCTAGCTTCGTCAAGAAGCTCGATTCAATACCTGAGATTGATTTGCCCCTGGACCACCCAATGAGGGTTGCAGTTTCCCTATCATAACGAGGAATGGTAGCACAATTCATGGGGCTCTAGCCATCAACCCGAACCACAGACAACTGGATCCAAAGGAATTGGAGACCGCTGATGAAAAACAGTGTAACCTGCTATGCGATGGGAAGAGGATTCTTTATCTTTGAATTCATTTCTCAGGAATATAGGGATCTAATCTTCAGGAATGGGCTCTACTTCATGGGCACTCAAGGGCTTTATCTGAATCACTGGACTCCAAGCTTTGATCTAGCTCTAGAAATCCCCAAGGACGTTCCAGTCTGGGTTAGGCTACCCAATATACCAATCCATTGTTGGATCCCCTCTTCGTTTCAAGCGATCAGGAATGGGTTGGGACAATACATCGACTGAGCAGACCCTAGATACCAATACTCATGCATAAGAATCTGTGTGGAAGTTGATCTGGAGGAGGTACTACCTGAAGCGATCAAACTCAAGGTCAGAGACTGGTAGCATTACTAGAATATAGACTATGAACAACTCCCATTCAAATGCAAGGGATGTCATGAATACGGACATTTCCAAAGGAACTTCCCTAAAAATACAAACATGGAAAAAAAAGGGGGAGAAGGCTGGAAACAACCAAGAAAAGGAAGATCCAACTCCAAATCTAAAGGCCCAAGGAATGAAACAACATCCCCCAAACAATCCAAGGACCAAAGAAATAAGTCAGACAAAAGGGAAGAGAACACCTTCAGAATTCTGGCTCAGTAAACTACAGAGAAAACAACAGAAGAAAACACACGGGAAGAATCCCCAATAGAAGAAACACATGAAAATATGACCCCTGGAGTCAGAGAAATCCACTCATCGGTAGAAGAAGAAGATAAATGAAAATCCCCCCCAAGAAAGGATGCAAGACCGGACATAGAGGAAGGTGAGGTCTCATCAGATAGCAATTACGAAGGCACAAGTGATGCCCTAGTCACACCAAAGAAAACAGGAAGAGGTAGGAAATCTAAGAAAGAAGAAAGAGACAAAGAAACCTACAAAGACATCCTAAAGGGATCGCAGCCAACAATCAGACAATTGATCAATGTCAGACAGACAAGGAAGCACTCAAAGGCCTCCCAAGGAGGCCATTCATCCCCCCAAGGTAATTTATGAATCTAATTTCCTTGAATTGTCATGGATTCGGTACCAAAAGGAAAGAAGAAACACTTAAGGACATCATAAGAGCCTCAAAATAATATATCCTACTCCTCCATGATACCAAGATGGGCATCCAATACTTACTCAAAGCAACAACTACCATATGGAGAATAAGCCAAGGAATAGCAGAAAGTGCAAGAGGTGCCTCGGGCGGGTTAGGCACCATGTGGAATACTATGATGTTCAACCTGATCAACTATGATATGAGCATGCACTAGATCCACACTAGACTCCTTCACAAGGCAACGAGTGGATTGGTAAGTCTCTTCAATATCTATGTACCACACTTGTTAATGGAAAAAAGAAAGTGTTGAGAGACCCTAAAAGACTATTTATTGCAAAATGATCTAGAAAATATCATTATTGGGGGGATCTAAATGTGACCCTAGCTTTAGATGAAAAAAAATGTGGCTCCATTGTGCAAGACCCAACAAGAGAGTGGGTGGAAGATCTAATTTCAGACTGGGACCTAGAAGATATCAAGCCTACTAAAGGCAAGTACATGTAGACAAATAAAAGGATAGGACCTGGGCATATAGCAGCCAGACTGGATAGATTCATCGTCCAAAGCTCCTTCTTTTTTCTAGGACTCACTCCCACCTCTTCGATCCTCCCCCACAGTGTGTCAGATCATAAGCCCATCCTCTTAGAAATTTTGTGTGACAAAAGCCAGGGGCCCATACCTTTTAGATTTAGCCCAACTTGGCCCCAAGACAAAGACTTCCTAAAGCTAGTGTCCAAAGTCTGGAATGGCACAGTAAGAGGCTCATCCTTCTTTGTGTGGGAAGAAAAACTAAGGAGATTAAAGACAACACTAAACATTTGGGCAAAAGGTCAGGCAAATCCAATAAAATCCCGTCAAGAAGCCCAAAAGCAGCTAGGGAACCACCATCTAGAAATGGAAAATCAGGAGATCACCCAAGAATACTTGCAACAAGAATATCATATACAAAGAGAATGGCACAAGGCTTGTTGTGAGGAAGAAAATTATTGGAGACAGAAATCCAGAAGCCTTTGGCTGGAAGCAGGAGATAGAAACACGACCTACTTTCACAAGCAAGATGAGGCAAGGAAGCAATTTAAAACAGTGACAGAAATTCAAGTTCAAAATCAAACAATCATTGATCTGGAAGGCATTAACGTAGCGGAAAATGAATCCTTCAAAAAAATCTATATTGAAACGCAAAGGACTGATATAGACCCCAAAGAGTACCCTCTCTCCCTTATCCCAAAACTCATCAAGGATGACATCAACAATAGCCTAACTAAGGAAGTTACTCAACAATAAATAAAGGCGGCACTAGATCAAATGAATCCTGACAAAGCCCCAGGCCTAGATGGCTTCACAACAGGATTCTATCAGCAGAGCTAGGATATAATAAAATCAAATCTAACAAAGTTGATCCATAAATCTCAAACTTGCAGCAAACTAGGAGGTGGAACGAATTCAACCTTCCTGGTGCTGATTCTAAAAGAAAAAGGAGCAATCAGCTTCAGCAAGTTTCGACCAATCTCCCTCTGTAATACAAGCTACAAAATCCTCACAAAAGTAATAGCCAACAGAATTAAAACAATTCTCCCTTTAATCATCCCCTAAAACCAAGGAGGATTCATCAAAGGCAGACACATAGTAGACAACATCATCCTAGTGCAAGAGGCCCTACACTCAAGCATATGGAGAAAAGACAAAGGTATGATAATAAAACTTGACCTCGCCAATGCTTTTGATAAAGTAAGACATAATTTTTTATTTAAAGTCATGGAAAATTTTGGGTTCGCTCCAGTTTTTGTAAATTGGATCAAAGCGTGTATTGGGTAACCTTGGATATCCCCTCTTGTGAATGGAAGGGTAACTAAGTTCTTTCAAGCTTCCAGAGGACTCCGACAAGGTTTCCCCCTCTCTCCCCTCCTCGATGCAATTCAAGCCTCGGTTCTAAGCTTCCAACTGGAGCACTGCCAGAATCAAAACAATATCCATGGGTTGAGAATAGCATCAGGGGTAAAGGACATAAATCATGCCTAGTTCACAGATGACACTCTAATAATGGGAGAAGAGATCTTACACACAGTAAGGAAATTCAAGAAGGAATTAGCGACTTACACAGAATTCTCAGGAAGTGTCATAATCCCTGCCAAAAGAAATATCTATGGTTGGAATATAATGCCAAATGAAATGCTAGAGATCGCCATGATACTGGGAATGGAAGGTTGTACCAAATGAGATGCCTTCAAATATCTGGGAGTCCCAATCTTCAACTCCACCCCAAGATCCTCACACTGGAATTTGTTGATTGACAAGATAAAGAACAAGATAACTTCCTGGGGAGAAAACTGGTTAAACCTGGCAGGTAAAGTGGTCCTAATCAAGGCAATCTTGGCCAGCATTCCAATCTACCAAAGCTCTTTGCTTCTTCCCCTGTATCCATAATACAAAAAATTGAAGCAATGTTTAGAAGGTTCCTTTGNTCTAAACCTATCCTGCAAGGTGGTCTCAACTTCAAAAATGCACATGTTCAAAATCTGGCGCTTGGGGCAAAGATGCTTTGGAACCTAACCACTGGGAAGCCAATGTGGAGTAAAAAAACGCTTTGGAAAAAGTACTTTAGGGGTCCAAGGGAAAGATGTATAGAGCATCCATTTTTGGAGAAAAGAGGCTCCCCAATCTTCTCTCTCTATCAAAATACTATGCCCCATTTTAGACCTCATCTCACTTGGGTGCTAGGCAATGGGAAAAAAATCAATATTTGGTAGGACTCAATCATGGGAGATCTTCCCCTTGGGTTGAGACATGATCTGGATCGACTCAAAGAGTGGATGGTCACTCAAAATTTAAACACTCTTTGGGACATCTCAATTTGGGGGAACGATGAGCACAAGATGTGGCTAGGGTGGGGAATTCCTAACAACCCCCCTGAATTAGAAGAGGAATGGAACGCCTTGAAGCTCTGCCTCCAAGGTAAATCCCCCCTCAAAAAAAGAGGAAAAGATAAACAAGGTTGGGGAACGAGCTCAGGGACATACACCATTGTAGTAGGGTATCATCTCACAAACACCTACCCCAATGTCCCTCCAAATCCAGCAATTTGGAAAGCAATTTGGACCTCCAAGTCCATCCCAAAGATTGACATGTTTATTTGGACTCTGGCTCACATAAGCATTCTAATGGGAGAAAACCTTAGACGAAGGGGGTGAAAAGGCCCCAATAGATGCTCGCTCTGTCTTCAAGCAGAAGAAACCATAGACCATCTTCTACTCAACTGTGCTTATTCCAAAGAAGTCTGGCAGTTGGCTCTGGGGCTGCAAAGTGTCGTAATCATACCCCAAGATACTAGTAACCTTCTCCAAAATTGGGATTCCATCTGCCCTTTCCAGGCTGAGAAAAAGGACCAAATCTCCGCTCGTTGGAGAGTCCTCCCCAAATTCATCCTTTGGAAAATATGGCTGGAGTGAAACAATAGACTCTTCAGGGAACTCAAAAGAAGTCCAGCCCAAGTTGCAACCAATATATAGGCCTACTTTGGTGAAAGCACTCCCCACTTCTACCAAACAAAGAATTCTAAAGTGCTAGAGTTGGAAGAGGAACAATGGTTGGCTCATTTTAAAATTCAAGACCAGTGGGGAAAAAAGGACAACATCTCTGGCCATGAAGCTTGGGAAATACGAAAGGAAAAACAAGAGTTTGAAGACTGTAAGACAAAGGAAAAGAAACATATTTTTTCCTTCAACGGGGCCTCCAAAGGGAACCCAGGCTTGGCAGGAGGAGGAGGAATTCTACAAAGCCCCACCGGTTCAATAAAACTAAGCTTCGCCTGGGGACTCGAAACTGAAACTAACAAAAAATAATAATCCCTAGCCCTCTGGCAAGGGCTCATTCAAGCAATCAGTCATAGAGTTCAAGATCTGGTAATAATTGGTGACTCCCGGATAGTAATCAAAGCCTTAATCCACCAAAGAAAACTCAAAAATGAAAAACTCATTAACCTCCTGGAGAAAATCCAACTCCTCCTTGGGAATTTCCAGTCTTATAAGCTTTACCATATTCTACAAAACCTAAATGAGCAAGCAAACGCCGAGGCCAATAAATTTTCACTCTTGACTGCTGGAACTATGCAACTTAATGGAACATCATCCACAGTGGATCTTCCCTGACTCTAGGGAGAAATCCCATAAAAGAATTAAAGTCATGAGATGGAAAGGGAAAGGCAGCACAGAAGAAAGATTTGGCCAAATCCAAAGTGTAACAAGACTAAGGCACTACATGACAACGCAAGTGCATAGAAGATACAACCCAAAGCAGCATTCAGTCGTTGATTTTTGTTGGGGAGGAGATAGAACAACAAGTCACCCATACCCCTCAGATCACGTGAATCATTTAGGGGATTTGATTTGGGAGGAGGTTGTGCTTAAATTGGGGAGAGGAACTCGGCCCCTCATACCAACCTCACGCAGAGATATCTAAGAAGGAATTCAACCCAGCTACGAGAAGATCAAGCGCAGTAGCAGGTCGCAAGGAGAAGAGAAGAAGTCACCAAAGATGGCATCCAGCTCAGGAAGCAAACCAAGCACAGAAGAAAGGATGAACACAATGGACGTCACTCTAGAAAATTTAAAGCAAATGTTGAACTACCAGTTAGACTTTCTTCAAAATATGGACATAGATGCAAGAAGAAGATTAGAGATGCTGGAATGGGACATTACCACCACAAAATTCGAGATCACTGAGGAGCTCGAAAAAATTCATAAAGAACTCAAGAACCCCAAGAAATAATTCGAGGCCAGAATTGCCTAGCTGGAGGAAAAAATGGCTCTGCTAAACAGTGAATGGAAGCGAGATCCAAAGAAGTAAATCAGTTTTCAAGTCACGAAAGGGAGTTCTGCAATTTCTCAGCAAGAATGGCATTTTGTATAGAATCCTCTGCTGTAAATAAATTTATAAAACATCCCACCCATGGAAGGTTAGTATAGCTTCCAGGATTGTATTCGACTAGTAGAGCGTGGCTCACCATAGTTGTAACAGAACTAGTGGCTTTTCCACTTTCTATCATAATTAAATTCCATTAATCGTTCTTGTCAAAAAAAAAAAAACATTTATGATGAAATGTTAAAAAAATGTTTATACTTACAAATTTGGGGAGAAAAACCCTCACCATATTATAAGATATCGTTTTAAGAATATGTATAAATATTTTTTCAAAGATGAATCCATAGAAACACAAGCTCAACTTTTGCAAGGTCTAATAAGGTCAAAAAATTAAAATAAGATACATCATTATTGGGTATTCAAAAGTTGACAAAAGATACAACGGTGAAACATAATGTCTTTGAGAATATAACTGTCGCATTAATATCTTTTGGAAAATATAGAAAAAATATTGTCAATGTTGCACAGAGAGTAATACAAACAACAATTTCTTCATCTAACAATATAAAAGATCATTTGACACAACAAATGGCAAAAGCGATTGGAACCTCAAGAAAAACATTGCACAAATATAGGAAATTCTAATTGCAAATAGATGCAAATGATGAACTTACTTTTTGGACAGTTATTTCTAGACAACCCTACAAAGATAGACTTGTAGAAAATGTTAAGGAATTGGCCCGTAATTATTGGTTGAAAAAATATTTTGTTTCACCACATATAAAAGATGTGTTGCGACAAAGAATAGCATGAAGACAATATGAAGAACATGCAAAACATATATTTCCAATGACACAAATAGAATTGTTCAATAAGTTCAAAGAAAAGAATGAAGAAGTTAAAATTTAAATCAATAAATTTGTGCAACAAAAACCATGGTTTGTTAGACCCATCATTGTTCGTGACACTTGTTGTTGTCATTATCATGTGGAATTTGAGTTATATTATCACACTTTACTTGATTTTGCTAAAACTTCCTGGGCAAGTTCAGCTCCTTCCATAGTCCATGGTTTTATATCCCAAATTCTATGTGAGAGGAGGTGATGAATTATTTTACCAAAAAACATGTATTGGTGGAAAGAAATGTGATCGTTGTGGAAATGTAATTTTATTTCACTCCAAGTATCATATTGATATGAATGATCAATATTTGTCCAATATAACAGTCAATTGGAAGAGATATGAATATATCAGTAGCACTACTAGAAGTTCTTCAAATGTTGTTTTCAAAAGGATTGATTTGAAAGCGGATAAAATCTGTGTGATAGATTTTTTGAATAATTTTGAGAAAGAAATTTATAAATACACCATGAATTCACATAGATATCGATGGAAATACCTACAATTCAAACAATCTCGGGAAGTGTTTCCACCAAGGACGATTTTATTTGTAGTTGATTTTGCAGAGAATTACATGTTCACTGCACAAAAATAAATACAAAGTGAATATTATCATTTTGATCAAGTCTCTATAAATGTCCTCGTTGTATACAAACATGCTCAACAAAATATTGATAACATATAAGGCACTAATGAAAATCAACATGTTATTAAAGAATATCACTTTTATATAAGTGATGATTGGACACATGATACACATTATGTACACCATTGTTTTGATAAATTTTATGATTCATTGAAAAACTATGGAATCAGATATGATCGACATTGGATATGGTTAGATGGATGTGCAGGTCAATTCAAATATTCACGATCATTCTACTGGTTGTGTCATATTCACAAGAAATAAAACATTACACATTGGTTGAATTTCTTTGAGACTGGTCATGGAAAAGGAGAGCATGGTGGTGCAGGGGCATGTGTAAAATGAGCACTTCGAAGGTATCAAATGAACCCTCATGTCAATCGATTTGAATCTTCTTATCAAGTTGTTGAATGGTGCAAAATGACACTAAGCCATGAAAATAATCTATCAAATGATATGAGTAGGTGTGTGGATATATATGTTGTACACATGATATTTTTATTCGCATTCAATAATATGATTTTCAATCATGTTCAATAGAGAAAGCTAATAAGTTCTTGTCTTTAACATGTATATTACTGACACTTCATATTTATATTTAAATAAATTATTCTTGAATCGTGTGAAGGTTTTTTTGGCATATTGGAATCCAAGATGTAGATAGATCAATCCCATATGAGGCCAGTACAATACATGGAACTCGAAAATTGCATTTAATTAAAACAAAACCCTTCCAAAATGTGTTTGCATTGATAGTAGAAATGAATCTTGTTTTTTTTCAGTTTGCATAGAGAACACAGAATCCACAAAGATTTGTGAAAACGAAACTGAGAAATATGTTAAAGCTTGGAGACACATCGAAATTAATACAAAGTGGAAAATGCCACTTGCAATCTTAGAGGAGATTGAATCAAATGAAACTATAGTGTCAATTGATGTTGATAGAGTTTTTGATCTTGTTAGAGAAGGTAATTTATGTTTCAATTGTTCAAACATATTTTTTATCTTGTTAGAGAAGGTAATGCACACAAGGAAAGATGAAATTATTAGAAGATTTTGATGACAATGGTTTTATATATGAAAGAGGATCTAGTGTATTAAAAGGCTATTTTTTCAAGAAACCCATCAAATCAATAGTCATGTTCACTTTCAAGACTATCAGTCGGATGTCATAAGTTGTCAATACAGACATTTGGTATATGCAACGCACATAACGTTAATAGAGGTTCAATCAAGGAAACTATCAAAAGTTAGATAATGGAAAATATCAAAAGTCGATCATGAACGAATAATTGAAGATGGCATACCAATACAATTTTTTTAAACAAGTGACATTCTAGAATTCTTTTATTTTGCATCAAGTACACGTATATATGGATATGTAGGATTCTAGAATGATCATGTTTGTTTGTTTTTTGTGGTCCATTCAAAGAAGGTTATTTTTGATGAATTATAACTTACTGAGCTTTATTTACAATTTTGCACATAAAACTAGATATCGGTTGGTGAATTCAATTATTAAATATTTGGGTCCCCAAATGTCCACTAGACAACTTAAGGGATTAGATAACATGCTCTAGATTTTTTGGTCATGCCCTGAATTCAATATTGTTTGATTTAATACTTTTACCATGTCCCTAATGGGTGAATCAATCAAATCATTCAGTTTAAATTCTTGTTTGGTTTGTTTTTAAAACACCGTGGACAATATTATCTCTTGACATGTTTATGTGGACCTTATCTAGAGGTAAAAGGTACATGTCCCCATGTATTGATTCCCTCATGTATTAGAAACGTGGTGTAACACAATCAATATACATGTAAAGGCTATAATGGCCCTTTCCATTGCACTAGGAAGCTCAAGAATGGTTATAATGTTATACTATAAACATAATTTATTTTCTCATAAAACCCCTAGGCATCTATCACATTGAAATGGTATAATATGAAAACAAAATTTCATAGGATTGAATTCCTACTTGACTCAACATACACTCAAGTCCAATGCACTAGGAAGCTCAAAAATGATTGTAATGTCATATACTATAAACATAATTTATTTTCTCATAAATTTGAAGGTAAGACTATTCTGTATGGATAGTACATTTCATTCCATTTCTGGTGGTATGTGGAACGTCACATAAATCCTCACGGTTAGAGAGTTATGGCCATGAGAAGTTGGAGAACCCAGGTTTGGGTAATGGACCCAAGTTTCTTTGATGGATAATGGTATGAGTTTTGATATATTTGCAAGAAAGACTATTATATATGGATAGTACATGTCATTTCATTTCTAGTGGTATGTGTAACATCACATAAATCCTCACGTTTAGAGAATTATGGCCATGTGAAGTTGGAGAACCCTCNTATAATTCAAAGTGAATACAAACTAAATTGTTTAAATAATAAATTTAATGGAGAAATTAGAAGTGGGTTAACCCTAAAATAAGGAAAGTGGGTTAAGATGGTTAAAAGGTAACCCCTTTAGGAAGCTACATGAAAGTATAAATAAGAGGCAAGGCTCTCTCATTTCAATCACACTTGAGAATATTAAATATACATAGGTGAATGAGGTAAATAAAGGATATGTAAGCCTAATTTCAGAGGGAAGGTGAAGAAAAGAAGACCGAAATTCAAGGGAGGATACATTCTTTTGATGATGCTTTCTAAGGTATGTTATTTACAGGTCATCTCACCATTTTCGCAATAATTTTTTTTCTAGAGTGACTTAGACCATGAAATTGGGAGGTAGTTGAGGAAGCATATCCAAGTAGTTGTGGTACAAATTTCATATTGTGGATCGTTTTATTTTTGGAGTTACATTCCATGGAAAATAGGGTTTGTGGCTAGTCCTGAAACTAGTCTAAAACAGGCATTTCGGGTAAAAATTTCATAACTTTTTCATAACATATCCAAATTTAGTAAGACCAAATGTATTGTTTAGAGTACATTTTTTAGTATTCCATGTACAATTTTCAGATCCATATAGAAAATATTCCGTACAGAGCACGCTCTACAAGTTCGCTCTCTAGAATAAGCTATAATTCAATAAGGTATGCTATTTTTTTATATAACTCCTTTTCTAAGAGGTTCCAAGTAGTGACACCTGGAAAAATCGCACAAAACACACTAAATAACATTGTGTACTATTTTCATAACTTTATTCATTACAGGTACATATTTATGATTATTTCAAGTTAGGGTTGTTGACTAATCCAAAACTAGTCATGTGAGACTAAAGTAAAGTTTGATGAAAATGCTAGTCTCTTGTTGTTAAAGTTAAGGAAGGTTTGCAGGTATGTAATCATATAAACCAGGTCTATTACAAAGTTACAAATCAGATTTGGATGATGAAATTGATGAGGGATTTTGGTTGAGGTACATGTTGGGTACATGGTTGAGACAAGTAGTTGATGAGTTGGCACATACATGAGGTGTATAGTTGATGATGTTGGTACATATTGATGAGTTATAGTTGATCATTAGTTGATACATGATTGGTACATACTTGGTACATGGTTGGAGGAACTTTTTAGTAGTATTGTTGACACATGGTTGATGGATGATGTACCATACTTGTATTGGTATATTAATAGAAGCACATATTGATCTTGGTGATGATTATGAGTTGGTGTGTTATGCTTAGTTGATTCTAGGGATGATTTTAAGGATGGAAATTTATTTTAAAATGTAGAAACTTTGGAAAATATTACTAATCCTTCATATGACAAATATAAATGTTTAGCGATAGTTTTGTAAAAATATTCAAATTTCTAAGGATTTTATATAGTTTTTATAAATTTTTGGCAATTCTTAAGGTAAAATAATTGTATCCTATAGAATTTGGGCGAATTATTTTTAAAATAGCGAATCTCAATTTTGGAAAAACCATGGAAAATTAGCCCATGAGCGAAATTTAGCCCCTAAAATCATCCATGGTTGATGCACATCTTTGAGAGTCGTCTTGGTGATTGATCTTGGTGAGTAGATATGATTTGGTTGATAAGATTGATGAGACAGGTTGTTTTTATAGGTTGTTTGGAAAGGTTTTTGTGATAGGTTATTTGTATAGTTTTGGTGCATGGTTGATGCACTTATTCATGGTACAGGTTGAGGTACAGGTTGGTGCATGGTTGATGCACTTGTTTATGGTACAGGTTCATTACAAGTTGTTTGGTATAAGTTGGTGCATGGTTGATGCACTTGTTTATGGTACATTTTGATTACAGGTTGAGGTACAGGTTGATGTATGGCTGATGCATGGTTGATGCATAGTTCAAGTTATTGGTACAGGTTGTTTGGTGTAGTTTGATTGGTACAGGTTTACAGCAGTATATCTCACAGTGATAGTGTGACGATGGTTCGATCATTCTAATTATACGTCAGGGAGGTTGGACGGGGAAATTATAGGTGGTTTTAGCCACCTTCCGATTGTAGATGGAGATCATAGGGGGTTGTAGCCTCCTTATGGTTGTTGCCAGAGAATTGCGGAGTTGGAGCTTCCTTTAGGTTGTATCCTGAGAAACTAGGGGGTTGGAGACTCCTTCCAATTTCAGCTAGAAAACAATGGAAGTTGGTGCTTCCAATGAATGTAATTCTTAAATACATATAAGAAAAACAATTATGTGGTTTTCTCCCTCTTTGGGTTTCCACGTAAAAACATTGGTGTACTGTGGATGTGTATGATTTCTCATTTGTTCATTGTTTATTTAATCTGCATCTATTGGATGGTAATGCTACATTGATATAACACTTGAATATTTTGGTTAAAAGGGATTGAATTTCTCTATTACTGATTCACCTCACCCTCTCAGTAATCCAACAATTGGTATCAGAATCGGTTCCTTCAAGAAATAGTTTAACCACTGGAAGGAGATCATGGATTATTCTGAGAATGGAGTACCAATGTTTAATGGTCAGAATGGTTTTAAGTATGAGATGTGGAGCAGAAGGATGGAAGTATTTTTACAGGAATGAGGACATTATATTTGGCTATCAGTTGTTATAGGATATGATAGTTCAAAAAGGGAAAAGACTACATCCAAGAAGGATTTGAAGAAGAATAACAAAATATCAATGGATTTCATCTAGGAAGGATTACCTAATCCAATAAGAGAAAAGGTAGGTAAATATTCATTAGCCAAATAACTTTGGGATAAGTTACATGACATATATTCTTCACCCATCGTAGATTCAGAAAATGCCAAAGAAGATGCAGATACATATCAAGAAGAATTGTGTTTACCATGTCAAATAGATTTAGAAGATGAAGAGTACATAATCACCAGAGAATTGATTAGTGTTTTAGATAAACTAAGAGAAGAAAACAAGTCACTCAAGAAAGAATTGATGAAACAAAAGGAAAGTGTTCACATTTTTTAAGAAGACCAACAAGTCATTGAGAACTTATTAAATCGGCTAGAAGAAGCCATAAAGATTGAAGAAAATATTGAATATCAAAAGTAGTATTTGGAAGCCAACATAGAAGAACAGAAGGAATAAGCAGAAATGAGAGAGAAGATATTGACAAATCATCTTAAGGAAAGAACTAGCGATCTAAACCATCTTGAGGTAGAGTTTGTTCAAGAAGAGAAAGGACTTGAAGAATAAATAATCACATTAAAAATTCATCCTGAAGAATCGAAAAGAACAGAAGAATTCATGAAGTCTCAAATAATGAAGAAAGAATAAGAGGTTGAGAATATTGAAGAAGAAGTTGTCACATTGAGAAGTGAAATCATCAAGCTCAATAAGAATGTTGAAGAGACAGAAACATCCACATCAGTTATAGAGAATGAAGAGAAGCACTCTAGGTTGCTAGAAAAGAAGAATGAAGAAAATAGAAAGAGTTATGAAGAAGTACTCAAATGAAGGAATCATGGTCAACCAGAATATAACAAAGCTATTGAAGATACATCTTCAAGAATACCATCCATGTTCAAGCCACAAAGAAGCTTCAATCATGATCATGATCAATCAAAGAAAAACTTCAGAAGGACTATGCCACAAAGAATATCATTCATTCCCAAGTATGCAAATTTATTTTATGGTCATTGTTTTTATTTTACTAACTTTGGACATAAGGTTGCATATTGCAGGGATTATAAAATAAATGTTCAAGCAAGAAATGCCTATGTGGCCCCACGTAACATTGAATGTTACAAATTTCATAACTATGGACACATAGCTAGTGATTGAAGAAGCATGATTGATACTTCCATGAAAGAGAACACTGATATCAGATGTAAGAAAGTGTGGATAAGAAAAAATGAAGAATAGGTGAACAAAGAATAGGTCTTAGAGATTTCAAGATTGGCAATAAAACGAGATGAAGAAAATTCTATAGAGAAAAAGAAATATGTCAGATACAAAAAGGTTTGGAAAATAACTGAAAGAAAAGAAGGACATGTAAATAAGGAACATGTTCAAGAGATTGTACTTTCATGCATTGTAGTGAAAGATGAATCCATAGACAGAAAAAAAAAAAAATTTAGAGCTCAGAGAGATGATAAATCTACCAATGAAGATGATGATGAATCTACCAATGAAGATGATTATGAATCTACCAATGAAGATGATTATGAATACACATCAGAGAAGGAATTGTTCTGATCCATCCATCTTAGAGACTCCTAGGTAATATGAATATTAGACAAGGGGATTCTATGAGATAGATGTGTGATAAACCAAAGAACCATCCTTCGAGCAACTTGCAGAGTTTGAGAAGACATATCTAGAGCAAACAATTTTAAAAAGTACAGTTTGATAGATTAATCAAGACTTCATGATAGTATATTAATAAATGGGTCAGCATTATGGATAGTTGCACAAGTAGAGTCTTGGACAGTATGGAAAGAGATAGATTTGTAAGAATACTTAGAAGGTTTGGACATACATATGACAGTGGACGAGAGCATGGATTCATAGATTGGTTTAGAGAGTGGTTCAGAGACAAAGGAACATTATCATAATGGATGATAAGTACACAGGAAATGGATTGAACAATTCTAATGGATTCCAAATTGACAGATATTTTTTGGACACATGTAGTGCATACAACAGTTCACATTCAAAATAGAGTAATGCTCAAAAACAACAATGACAAAACTCCCTACGAACTATGGAAAGTAAGCACAGACAACAACCTCTACATCAAGAAATTTGCAAAGGATATGCAGAATGAATTTGAAATTTCATTACTTGGAGAACTATCCTTCTTGTTGGGTCTTCATATATGTCAAAGAAACCAAGGAATTTGTATTTCTCAAACTANACATGCCTAGAATACGCTCTTCCGATCGTATTCTAGGCATGTGTGAAATTTCATTACTTGGAGAACTATCCTTCTTGTTGGGTCTTCATATATGTCAAAGAAACCAAGGAATTTGTATTTCTCAAACTAAGTATATCATAGAAATACTAAAGAGGTTCAGAATGGAAGATTGCAATCTAGTTACCACTCCCATGAAAACCAGTTGCAAGTTGAGCAAAGATGATGATTAAAAGTCTACAAAACAGAGACAATACAGGTCAATGATTGGTAGCTTACTATATGTGACATCATCCAGACCAGATGTAATGAAGGAAGTTGGACAAGTGACACGATTTCAAGATGCACCAAAAGAATCACATGTATTAGCAGTGAACAGGATTTTCGGATATCTCAAAGGAACAAAAGATTTTGGATTATGGTATCCAAAAGGAAATGATCTATCATTTACTGCCTACACAAATGCAGATTGGGAAGGTTGCATTGATGACCGATGAAGCACCAGTGGAGCAACATTCTACTTGGGTGAGTGTTTAGTATCATGGTTAAGCATTAAGAAACAATCATCAGTATCCTTATCTATAGTCGAGGTAAAGTATATTGCAGCAACAACATGTTGTACATAGGTTCTATGGATGAAACAAACTTTGATAGATATATATATTGAGTATGATGACCCCATTCCAATATATTGTGATAATACGAGCACCATCAGTATCTCAAAGAACCCGGCGATGCACTCCAAGACGAAGAAAATTCCAATAAAGTATCACTTTCTATGGGAATAGGTTACAGAGAAGAACATTAGAGTTGATTATGTGGGCATAAAAAAACAAGTGGCAGACATCTTTACAAAAATGCTTCCAAGAGAATCCTTTGAGTATCTTCGCCACAGAATCAGAGTAATTTCTACTCCAAAATGAATTCTTTTGAATGCTTGTCTCATATGTCTTAGATCTACATGAAGAAGCACCATAAAGAGGACAGTTCATGTTGGGAGATCAATTTCAGGAAGAGTTCAGTCAGGGGGAGTATCCCCACATATAGTTCAGTTAGGAGGAACAACCCCAAATGAAAAGATATGTTTTCCATTGATGACAAAGGGGGAGAGATTTATCATATGCAAGCTTAGAGAAAGAGCACAAAGGCATGGTTCTAGGGGGAGCGATGGTCACAAGGGAAGAATGAGAGATATGACTTCAGAGTGATACCCTTTGTAAAAAGGGGAGATATTATTCATATGAAGGGAGAGAGAGTAATCAAAGGCTTATAAACATAAAGAAAAATCAAAGGCATGTAGACGGGGGGAGCAGCCCCAAGGAGAGTTCAGTTAGGGGGAGAAGCCCCAAAGGGAGATACCATTTGCCATTGATGTCAAAGGGGGAGAGATAGAAACATTGATGAGGAGTCTAAGCATGAATGTTATCATGACTAAGTTTTTCCATCAATTTTGTTTTTTCCATCAATGCCAAAGGGGGAGATTGTTAGACAGTTGGCTTAGGTTGATGGACAGTTGGTATGGATTGTTGGTTGTCATTGATGTCAACCATTGGAGAGTGATACTGTAGATTGATTTCAACCCTTAGTGATTTATTAAAACCATTGGAGAGTGATATTGTAGATTGATTTCAACCTTTATTGATT
>JASDQU010735926.1:111542-144220 GCA_032191745.1 Picea mariana | reverse complement strand
TATTCATGGATGGCCCTATGCATACGCCACCTGAAGACACCAGTAGACCCTTGGGAGAGTAAACCACCTAAGCGGTGGAAGCCAAGTTCCATGTATGATGACTAGCTCTGTCTGTGAATCCTAAGTAGACCGAAGACTTCGTTGACATCTGCCAACCAAGGGAAAAATTGATAAGCAAGATGAAGACAAAAGTAAAGGGAAAATATATATACACTAAATTACATTAGTATAAAAAGAGTTACTCCCAAGCTTGGGGATCAAGCGTAATATCGTTTCAAGTATATCCCATTCCTAGGCTTGGCCAACATGTTCCCTTCATAATATTATAACTCATAGGCTCCTTTTTCTAAGACACGTCGCACAATATAGGGACTGTGCCACATGGGTTTGAACTTGCCTTCCCCCAGTAGTTCTTTGGATTGATCATATAACATGACCAAGTCACCCTCAATGTACAACTGAGGATATACATACTTATCGTATTAGACTGTAACACATATTTTTTTCACCATGATAGCCGCAGAGGCATCCCAACGTTGCTCATTAAGACTCTCTAGGTGTACAAGGCATCGCTCGAGATCAGAAGTGTTAGGGAGGAGTGTGACTGCCAAATTAAGAGAAGGGATTTCACATTCAATAGGTAATATTGACTCCACACTGTGTGCTAAATGGAAAGGAGAAAATACGGTGGTAGTCTTGACCAAGGTTCGGTATGCCCAGAGTGCGGGATATAGCATAATATGCCAGTCATATTTACTCTGGCTAACAATTTTCTGCAAAATGGTCTTGAGATACTTGTTGACGGCCTCTACCTGTCCATTTTCTGAGGGATAGTAAGGGGAAGAATGACCATGTGTAAACCCCAGTTTGGATGCTAGCTCTTGCATCATTTCATTCTGAAAGTGATGGCCATGATTAGTGACAATCTCACTTGGGATACCAAATCTGGTGATAATTTGAATGACTATGAAGAATGTGACAATATTCCCATTGGATTTAACTATAGGCATGGCCTTGACCCACTTAGTAAAGTAGTCTACAACCATGATAATGTGTTGATGCCCGCCATTCAAGGTTGGGTTGCAATCCATGAATTCCACCCCCTACTTGGTGAAGGGATCGACGGTAATGACTGGGTGAAAAGGGGCTAGATGTAAGCACATTTTCCGAGTTAACACCTGGCAGGGTGACACTTCTTAATTGCTTCAATACAATCTTTAAAAATAGATGGCCAGAAATAACCAGGTCGCAAAAGTTTCTAGGTTGTTGCAAGCCCAAATAGATGACCACCACAAGCCCCACAGTGGAAATCGTTTAGAACCGACTCCACTTCTTCCTCAGTTAAACAATGATGCAGGATATTGTCTATTACTTGACAATATAAAGTATCACCGACAATAATGTAATTCTTAGCTTTGTATCATACACACCGTCGGTCATCTCATTAGAGATCTTGAGGGAACTTGAAATTTTGATACCATGGATACCATCCTCATCCATGGACAAGGAAAATGTGTTCGTCTACAAATGAATAAACATGGATACCATCCTCATCCAATCGTGGGAAATTTGATATTAACTCCACAAAGACTAGTGATTTATTGGATTTCGCAGAAGCAAAATCGAGATCAAATTCTTGTAAAATGACAATCCATTTATTATATTTTCCCCCTATGATACACCTGGTAAGGACATATTGAAAAGGATTGACATCAGAAACCACAATAGTCTTGCAAAGAAATATATAATGGTGTAACATTGGACTGCGTGAACGAAAACTAAAGCTATCTTTTTGACGTGAGAAAAATTGAGCTTAGGACCGACTAAGTTTTGACTAAGATAGTAGATGATGTGCTCACAGAGCTCATCATCCTCTTGAACTAAAACCATACCAATCGTCTCTTCAGACATGGCGACATAAAGCAAGTAATCCCTACTGTAGTCAGGAGACTTTAGTAGAGGCGTCGATACTAAGGATTTCTTCAAAGCATCAAAGGATTCTTGGGCTCACTCATCATAGATAAAAGGGTTGTCCTTATTCAAAAGACGCATGAAACCCTTAGTAATATTGGCATAGTTTACTATAAACTGACATAAAAAGTTGGCTTTCCCCTATAAACCTTGAAGTTGTCAAATAGCGTGTAGGGGAGGCAATCGAAGTATTGCCTCAACCTTTAACAGATCTACCATGATCCCAATCTCAGATACTAAAAATCCCAAAAGATGTCCATACCTAATGCAAAAGATGCATTTATGAGGGTTCAATTAGATTCTATAATGACGACATTTTTAAAAAAATAGCCGAAGGTTCTTAGAGTGATCCACTCTCTTACGAGAGTGAGCAACAAGATCGCCAATATAAGCATCGACTATATTCTTAAGATCATGGAATGCGAAGGTCATAGCGTGTTGGAAGGTTTCTCTGGCATTTTTAAGGCTGAAAGGCATCTTCCGGTATGCAAAAGTACCCCAAGTACAAATAAATGTCATCTTGTGTTGATTCTCGAGTTTAATTTGAATTTTATTATACCCTAAAAATTCATCCATGAAAGAAAACACTTCGCTACTCGCACACTCATTGAGAATCTGATCGATGAAAGGTGTTGAAAAGTTGTCTTTAGGACACGATTTTTTCTTGTCACAAAATTCCATGCATACAAAAATGTTTCCTTGCTTCTTATTCACAGGAACGAGATTGGATACACATTCAGTTAAGGGAAATGGGTAGATAAACCCAACATTAAGTAGTTTCTCTACCTCTCCCTTAATAGTAGGGCCTTCTAGGGATTGATAGATCTTAGATGTTGTCGAACATGTTTAACATCCATATAAGTTCTAATCTCATGCTCGACAATTCGAGGGTCGATTCTTGGCATCTCTTCATATGAACAAGAAAATACATCTCAAAATTCCTTGAAGAGCTCAGCGTATCAAGTGGAACTATGGTGTGACCGAATATCTTTCTCAAAGTAGATTGAAATTCATCTTGTTCGAGTCTACCRAGCTATGGGAGAAAATAAGAGCGATGATGCATATAATCCCAAGGTTTGTCAGAACCTTTCATGGCTTTGATGATAGCTTGATTTGAGGGTAAAGTCTCATCGAGGAAGTCATGTGAGAAAGAGAGAGAAGTGGCCCACAYGAGCTTAAGAATAGGATCCTTATCGTCTGTTGGCGAGGTAATAGGATTGGGATCGACGAAAGAGTCAATAACAACTTAATACGCTATCTATGTTGCCGATAGTGGCATGGAAATTCCAACATGCGTCTGACCTTCACAAGATGAAGTTGAGCAAGGTAGGGTCCAAGGATCATTAAAATAGGAAGTGAGGAAAGGAATAGACCTCTCTGACGAAACAAGCATACTGGACATGGCGTAAACATGGTGAATCAGTGCCATGAAGTTGAAGGTACCCATAAGGGATTAATACATTCCAACACCAATATTCTCAGTTGTCGGCTGAGAATTTTTTACCATGGGGATTGATGGTCCAACAGATGCATTGGGGATAGCGTACGCAAAGGATAACTGGTCGATCGTCATGATATTCCCATCGTGAGGAAAATAAAGAGTGCAGAAGATAGACGATACGATGAAAATCATAGCATAAGTCCAATTGTGTCCTAGTATCAAGTTATAATCGAGGGGCACATCAACCACCTCGACATCCACCTCTACTATCTTCCCACCTAACTGGACCAGAAAGGTAGGAAGAATACCATGAGGGAGAAAGGAATGAACATCAAAATCAGTCAGCATGGTCAACGATTGAGAAAGAGTTGGAGAGACAAGAGCTTTCCAACAGATTAGGGACTGATGGGTGTTCTATATGCACGAAAAACACAGTAAAAACCCTGAATTAAATTGTCAACCCGTGGTAAGTAAACGTAGAGTTGTAGCAAAATATATGATGAAGGTAGAAGGGATGGTAGTAGTATAGTCTAACTAAGGAAGTGGCTACATAAGGGTTAATCTATTCAAGCAAACTTATCTAATGAGAAAACCCTACTAAGCAACTTAAAACTATGTAACCTAAGTACTTTTTGGATCAAGGATCGACGGATAGTTCAAGAAAAACAAGTGAAAACCCTATTTAAATAAAACTAGTTCATAACAATAAGAAAAAGGAATTATTAAGCATAACAATAAGCAAATAAAAAAAGAAACTATTAAGTGTAACAATAAGCAAATAGCAAAAGCAAACTACTTTCACTAGCCCACCTAAATTCAATGAGCAACAACCCTATAAAAGCAAGTAAATAAACAAGCAACTATACTATCAAAGCAAGAATAGACAAGTAAGAAATTTAACCTATTAAAGCAAGTAAACAACTAACTACCCTAAGATAACTTCTACTGCAAGTAATCTAATTAAAACTGCTCATTGAACAACTAGCTAAGCTAAGACGCAAGTGAACTCTATTCTTAATTCAAACTTCAAAACTATTTCTAATTCATAAAAGGAAATCTATTTAATTGAAAGAAGGAAGAACTAACAACTAACCTTTAATATATGATAAGAAAACTGCTCTTTAATCTACCAAAGAAAAATATTGTCTATCCTACAACAACAATAAAACTATCTTTTGATCTATGAAAGAAAGAAACTATCTTTTAACCTATGAAAACTCAAATATAGTGTTGGTGGTTGTGTGAATGTCTCTGGTGTCTTATAATATCTCGATGGCACTTGAAAACAAAATATGACTCAAGTGGTATACGCTCAATACTGATCTCAATAGCAAAGTGAAAGGTGTGGATTAAACAATCCAATGAGAACTTAGCCATTACAGAAACAATTGTCAATTACTCGGCATATTCATGTGACTATTAACCATCAACAGTATAACGAGATTTTAATTGTACTCTATACTATGTAAGAAAAACTCATAATTAAATTCAATCATTAACTAAAAATTGGAATTGCAATCTAATTCTAGGAAAGAAATCACATAAAATAAAACTATGCTATATCTATTTTAACAATTCAAATTGCAGAAAGGAAAATGCGTATAAACATAAATTAAAACATGATTCTAGCATATAGCAAGTAAACTAATGAGTAAATGAATTAACAAATAGTTAAATGAAATCTAAACAACAATTAAATAGGAAATCTACAAATAAAGACTTAAACTAACCCTATCCATCCACCAAATCCTTGTTAAAGAGAACATAAACTAAACTCTGTTCTACTATGTTTTAAACTTGATTTTAAAAGCATAAATAAAACACAATCTAACTTTTAATTGCACACGTGGTTAGTGTATGTGTGACACACCTCCCCGGCCACCAAAAAGCCGGGGAATCATCACTACTCAGATTCTTAACTTAGCTTTGACAACATAAGGTAACAACCCAGTATCCAACTAAGGTATGTCACATAATTTTTCTTTTTAAATATGTATATACACACACAGACATGCATACATATTGCATTGCATGCAATTAACATATACATAAAACGCTCTAGCCGAAGCTTCACATATAAAACATAAACAAACAGTTGCATTATGTAAATATACGATTTTCAGGTTGTATTAACAGTAATCACAGACATGCAACATACACAGGGGTATAGCCTTAAACATACAGACAGATATGCTCACACATGCCATAAAACCCATAAATTAACACATAAATGACAATGCAGCATGTAAATTCATCACAGAGCCGATACTTATCTTGGTAAGAATGTCACCAACTGCATGTAGACCATCCACAAACCTCCTAGCCTTAGACTACACCGTTCATCACTATCAATAGTGAGTCACCCCGAGCTGGGACTAGACTCCACCCAGGTAAGGGGTTCCTAACCAGGCTAAGGGTTCATGGTCAACATGATAGACTCCATCTCAGGTGCTCACTGAACTGACAACCTACAACCTCTCATTCCCCACATGCCTATCCCCCCCAAGGAAGTGTGCCCTTTCTCTGCTCAACAATCCTTCAGCTGCCCCACTTCCCTTCCAGGGCTTCAACAATAGGATGGACTAGAAGTCTTAGAGAATTTTAGATTTAGTTTAGCACCTTCAGGAAATCGATCCCCAACAATTCTCACTCAGAGAATTGCTCACGGGCTTGACAACCTGCCTCTTCAATCCCGCTCCCAAGATGACAGGTACACCAACCGAAAAAATGGCCATGAAAACAAGTTGATGTACAGTGATAGGAAACTACGAGGATAACTCGATGACTGTACAAATAAATGGTCATGGATTCCTGGTAGAGATGATGATTTCCCCCCCCAATAATGGTTCTCTGGTCAAAGAAAAAATGGTAAGATCCCCCCAAAGGCAATAAGTCTCGACAATAAGTATGCATGCCTCCAACTTGACACTTGTCATATTGGAAGCAACTTTGATACACTTGTCCCCTTCTTTAGGACTTAGGATAAAATAATTATCCATACTTTATGTTCTAAGAAATATTAATTTAATATTCCTTTTTGTCTTAAGCTCTCTCGCTTATCCCTTTTCTTAGCTTTTGGTCCTCCCTTTCCCTAACTAGTGGAATCTAGCCCCCCTTCTCTTTTATCGTGGTTGGTCTTTGCATAGTGATGTATTTTATATTAATCATGAGACATATAGAAAATAGGCATGATGGCCTTTAACATCTAGGCACTCTAGCATAATTTTAAAACATAAGCATTCCGACTTATAATACTGGCTCACCAACCTATAATGCATATCATATACATAAAGGTTCACTGACCTTATTATTGCGTGAACTTTAGTTACTGCGCGTGGTGTTCGTTGTCCTCAAGGTTGCGAGCACTTTAGTTACTGTGCGCGATATCTAGAAATGTGCACACTGCATCTCTTTACCGTGCAGTATATGCACACACCATGCCATGAAAGGTGTATTACAAAAATGATGTCTAAACAACTCACTAGCTTAAATATACTTGGATTACACTTGCATTTGGGTTCGGCCGAGGGATATTACAATCCCCTCCCTTTATTTATGCACTGTCCTCAGTGCATCATGTACCCATATACAACAAAATTTTTCAAAAAGATGTGGGTATTCTGCCCGCATTGCATCCTCATGCTCCCAAGTAGTGTCTTCAGGTCCTTACCAGGTCCATTGGACCTTTACAATCCCTATGGCTCGATTCCGGAGTTGTTTTTTTTTTCGGTCCAATATGCACACCGGATGCACTTGTAAAGCGCCTTCTTTCTCCACCTGAATAACATTCCAATCAAAAACATGATTAGCATTAGGTATTTATTTCTTTATCAATGATACATTGAATACATTATGAACAAACATAGATGCAGGAAATGAAATCATATAAGCAACTGGACCAATCCTCTCTAGGATTTCAAACGGTCCACAAAATCTGGCTGCCAACTTGGCACAACTTCCCAGCTTCAGGGAACTCATGTTATCTTTCACCTTCAGGAAAAAATGATCGCCCACTTTGAATTCTCTGTGGATTCTTTTTTTATTAGCATAACTATTTTGTTTGTCTTGGGCAACTTTCAGATTCTGCTTAATTTTTAACATTTGGTCCTCCATTTCCTTGAGAAACTCTGGCTCGACCACTGTTCTATCAACTGGGTTATCCTAGCTCACTAGAGTATTGCACATTCTGTTGTAAAGTGCTTCAAATGGGATCATATTCAATGATGTATGATACCCATTGTTGTAAGCGAATTCTACTAAATGTAGGTAGTCTTCCCATTTGGATGGTTTATCCATCGCATACATTCTCAACATACCTTCTATCACTCTATTCACCCTCTCTATCTGTCCATCATCCTCAGGATGGTAAGTTGTACTAAAGTTCATATTCGTTCCAAATCCTTTGAACAATCCTTTCCATAAATTCGAGGTGAATCTTGGGTCTCTGTTAGACACAATCGTTTTAGGAATTTCATGCAATCGTGCCACTTCCTTCATGAAAATATCAACGATATCTGCTGCCTTATGAGTAGTTTTTAGTGGAATAAAATGGACAGATTTTGTAATCTTGTCCACCACCACCATAATCGAATCATGTAGCTTGCCTGTTCTAGGCAATCCTGTAATAAAATCCATTGTCACCACTTCCCACTTCCATTCAAGAATGGGCAAAGGTTTCAGAAATCCTGCTGGGTGCCTATGTTCTTCTTTAACTTTCTGTCATTCCATACATCTTGCGATGTATTTTTCTATCTCTCTCTTCATGCCTGGCCAAAAGTATTGGCTCTTAACTGCTGCTATGGTTTTTTGATATCCAAGGTGCCCTACATAAGGAACATTATGCATCTCATGCAAAATTATATGTTTCAAATCCTGAACATTTGATACAAAAATTTTGTTCTTGTGCAGCAGTATTCCATCTACTCCCAACTTATTAATATCCGTCTTCTGTGGTGTCTTACCTTGCTGTAATTTTTCTATCAATTCTTTGTATTGCAGGTCTGTAATTGCAGCCTCTGGAATTTTTCTTTTAACATCAATCTAATACATCCTGATGGTTGTAGCACGTAGTTCATGCACCCTCCTACTGAGTGCATCAACCACTTTATTTTCTTTCCCTTTGATATGCTTTATATCAAAGTTATATTCACTTAGAAATTCTAACCATCTACTTTGCCTAGCATTTAGATTTGGTTGATCAAATAAATATTTCAAACCATTATGGTCTGTTCTTAGCTCAAACCTTTTTCCGATGAGGTAGTGTCTCCATTTCCTCAGGGAATGTACTATAGCTGCCAACTCCAAATCATTACTGGCATAGTTTCTTTCATGCTCTTTCAATTTCCTTGATTCATAACATATCATGAATCCATTTTGACTGAGGACTCCACCAAGTCCTTCATTACATGCATCTATGCATACAATGAAATATTCATTTGCGTCTACAATCCTTAGTATTGGAGAACTTGTCAATAATTGTTTCAAATGTTGGAAACTCCTTTCACAGTCTGACGTCCACTGAAACTTCATACCCTTTATTTGAAAGGAAGTGATTGGGTGTGCTATCTTTGAGAATCCTCCAATGAATCTCCTGTAGTAACCTACAAGGCCCATGAATGATCTTACCTCTGTCACATTCTTTGGTGTTGACCATTCTCTAATGGCTTCTATCTTCTCAGGGTCCACTGCTATCCCATTTTCTGTGATGATATGCCCCAAAAAATTAATTTGTTTCCGATAAAATGAGCACTTACTCAATTTGGCATACAACTGATGCTCCCTTAATACTTGCAACACCATCTTCAAATGATGTTCATTCTCTTTCTTTGACTTAGAGCATATAAGAATGTCATCCAGAAAGACAATGACAAACTTGTCTAAATATTCTCGGAAAACACCATTCATTAAGCACATGAAAATAGCTGGTGCATTTGACAACCCAAATGGCACCACTGTGAAATCATAATGACCATACCTTGTCCTGAAGGCGGTCTTCTTGATATCTTCTTCTTGAATTCTTACCTAATGGTATCCCGATCTGAGATCTATCTTTGAAAATATATTTGCATCCTTTAATTGATCAAAAAGATCATCGATCCTTGGCAGCGGATACTTGCTCTTGATAGTCACTTTATTCAACAGTTTGAAATCAATGCACAATCTTAACGCTCCATCTTTATTTTTTACAAACAAGACCGGGGCACCCCAAGGTGACATACTTGGATGTATATACCCCTTGTTCATAAGTTATTGAAGCTGCATTTGCAACACTTTCAATTCTGGCATACTCATTCTGTAAGGAGTCTTTGACATGGGAGCTGCTCCTGGTGTCAGATTTATAGAAAAATCAATGTCTCTCTTTGGGAGTAGTCCTGGTACCTCCTTGAATACATCTTCAAACTCTTTCAGGACTGTATAATCCTCCAAATTTGGCACCTTGTCTTTAGGTGTCTCTTCCATATGAACTGCAAATATTTGACATCATCTTCTATAACATTTCTTCAGTTGTAATGCTGAAATTTATCTAACGGTTACTACCCTAGGAATTCCCTGCACTTTCCTTTGGTTCCCTTCTTCATCCAAGCAAGTGAATGCTTTGTTATGAAAATCCAATAGAGCATCATGTGGGTCCAACCAATCCATCCCAATTAGACAGTCATAGGAACCTAAAGGTAATATGTTCAAATCTGCTTTGGTGCTTAGTTCGTTCTTTTGGAGTTACTTCACACACACCTAGGATTTTTTTTTCCTAAGGTTATTCCTTGTTTATTAGTCATAATTAGTCATTATCCTGTCTCCTATATTTTAGTGGAGAATTTTCCACCTGGAGAATATTCTCTTTCAGTTGACACTTCAGTTTGACTAGTTGAGTTGAGTTTAGATGTTGCATTGGTTTTGTCACCATGCAACAATGGGATCATCACCAACTCACTACTCTTTGTTCAGTCAGTTAACTGAAGATTAGTTGACTAGTTAACTCAGCTAGGTGGAAGTTCACTCCCGTAACTGCCCGAGAGACTAGACTAGGTGGCAGTTTACTCTTGTAATTGTTGGTGTGTGTCCAGATCAATCTAGACCACCACTATGGCTCATTAGTTACTCATTTATTCTATATATATTGTAAATTATTCACTCTTTGAGTGTGGAATAAGGTTAATGAGAATTCTTCCATTCCTTCTATGTTGCTTCTTCTTTCTCAATTTTTCTCTGCAAATATGTGTAGTATTTTATAGCTAGATCTATTCTGTGTAGGTTCAACACATTTACATGGTAACAGAGCCGACGGATTGCTAAGTAAAATCTACACCAAATCATTTTTTGCAGGTACAAAAGATTGAAGACAACAAAAAGATGGATTATTCGCCAGAAATACTTCTCATGCCTCATAACAATTTGGAATGGAATCCAAAACTTCTACTTCATCTTAGATGTAGAGGCTTGTACCAAATAACTATGCAAATGGAAGTAGAGACAGATTTTTTCGATGAGAAAAGTGACTTTCTCAATAGACAAGATATGGCCATTGGAAGTATCAGCATGTTTGTTTCTCCCGAACTTTTCCATCTAGTATACGAAGAATCACAAGGATTAACTCCAAATGAATTATGGACCAAATTGGAGGTTCTATTTGGGAATAAATAATATTGTGAAGATTTCATGCAGGAGGTTGAATAGATAGAGCCAGAAGAGAAGCCATCATAAGATAAAACCTCTTATTATGAAGAGTCTTCTACAAACGTTTTTGCAAAAATTAGTATTCCAATAATTGAAGATGATGTCTACTCCATTTCAGATTTATTCTTTGAAATTCATGTGGAATATATATGGCATGCATCTCAAGAGTCACATGCAGACACTATTGCATGCATCTCAGAAGACAAAAAGGGATCCGTGCACATCAGACGCCATTCTGATATTTTTTGAGAAATATTTGCAGAAACAAATTGGATATTTGAATTTCTCTCGGGAAAATATCCAATTTCAAAAAACAAAATCATCCGAAATAGAGTCTGTAAAGTGAAGCTATGATCGTTTTAAAATCAACAAAATTTCAACATTTTTCTGGAAACGACCGAATGGTTTTCAAAATTTCATCCAAAATTTATTTGGATAATATTCATTACAACAAGATAAAGTGGATATGTGTGGAAATATCAATGATGCATATACTTTATCACATCTGTGCAGACATCTACATCTTCAACAAAATCTTCAAAGAGCACAAACTTGCACAATTGTGAGGTCTTCTTGGAGTGTCAAGTGAAGGACATGGTTGCATAGCAATTGCCTTTTGTTCCTTATCATTTTTTATTTTATGCATTGTAATTTGAGGGGGGGTTTTGTTCCCATGAGGTTTTCCCTCTTTCCTCATTTAGTTCAGTGTATCTTTTGTATTTGGGTACCTAACATGGCCTTATAGTCGAGACCCATTCTTTATTTTCACCATAGTGATGTTCACGGGGGGTGTTGGAGTTACTTCACACACAGCTAGGATTTTTTTTCCTAAGGTTATTCCTTGTTTATTAGTCATAATTAGTCATTATCCAGTCTCCTATATTTTAGGGGAGAATATTCCACCTAGAGAATATTCTCTTTCAGTTGACAATTTAGTTTGACTAGTTGAGTTGAGTTTAGATGTTGCATTGGTTTTGTCACCATGCAACATTGGGATCATCACCTACTCACTACTCTTTGTTCAGTCAGTTAACTAAATATTAGTTGACTAGTTAACTCAACTAGGTGGAAGTTCACTCTCGTAACTGCCTGAGAGACTAGACTAGGTGGTAGTTTACTCTTGTAACTGTTGGTGTGTTTCTAGATCAATATAGACCACCACTATGGCTCATTAGATACTCATTTATTCTATATATATTGTAAATTATTCAATCTTTGAGTGTGGAATATGGTTAATGAGAATTCTTCCATTCCTTCTATCTTGCTTCTTCTTTCTGAATTTCTCTCTGCAAATGTGTGCAGTATTTTCTAGCTAGATCTATTATGTGCAGGTTCAACACATTTACATGTTCATGTCCATAAGACATGACTTAACCATATAATTAACCTTTATTTTGGTTCTTGTAGCCAATTGTACCAACCAAGATTTCCCATTCTTGCTTCTTGGCAATTGCAAACTTTCTACCATCTTAGAATCTATATAACTATGACTAGCTCCTAAATCAATTAAAATAGCAATGGTTTGGTCGTTAATCATACCTTCCACTTCAATCATGTGTGGATGATATTTTTCTTGCTTATTATCCAGGGCTGCATAGATCCTTGGCACATTTTTTCCCAGGTCCTCCACTGTTTTAGCTTGTTGTACATTATAAACAATCCTTCCTTTTTCACCTCTGTGAGGACAATCTCTGAATCTATGATCTCCTTTACAACCCCAACATTGAATAGGTGGTTGCCTTAGCCTTTGTCMTTCTTCCTTTATCATTTTGGGCTCTTTAGGATTTTGTGGTTACTGTGGACTATTTCTGAAGAAAGGTGTTTTAAATCCTTTCTTCCTCTAATCCACCTTGAACTTCTTTTTGTCTTCCCAAGATTTTTGGAAAGTTTGCCTTACTTTATATTGAACATATAGACATTTAGCTTGCCTTATGGTCTCTTGCAATGTCTTGGGATCATCATACTGTATTTTTTCATTGATGAACGTTGGCAATCCACTCAAATACCTTTGAATTTTAATTGTCTCATCCTTGATGAAGGAGATGTGCTTCAGCAGTTCTAGGAATCTTCTTTCATATTCATCTATGTTCATGCTTCTGAGCTTAATTTCAAAGAACTCTTTCATTTTCTTGTCATAATATCTCTTAGTCAAGTATTTCTTCTCAAAATACCTCTTAAATTCCCTCCAAGTAACACTCTTCTCTTTAATGTGCTATACCTGCACAAGCTGATCCCACCACATGGATGCCTTTCCTTTGAGTGGATAGATGGCAATTCTACCCTCTACATGAAAAGAATAATTGTGTAATTGAAAATACTTTCTCATTCCCAACAACCATGTCTCTGCATCTTCATCCTTCTTGTGCTCACCATCAAATGTAGGAGGTTTGATTTTGTTTATGTCTCCTCATAGTTCATCCACCCCAGACCTCTTATGCTATCTAACAGGGGATGGACTTGTGCTGCTACCTGCTCTTTTATTGGAATGCTTCAGGGAGTGATGGTGGTGTCTGCTAACATTTCCTAATTTATTTTTTTCATCCGAAGGTTTGTGACTTCTATATTTGCTTGAGTCACTTTCTTTTTCCAATTTCTTTTCTATTATATTCAGACTTTGCAATAACTTCATGTTCAAGTCATCCTGTTTCTCTTTGGCTCTCATAAGCTTTTCATTATCAGCTTTATGGCTTTGGACATCCTTTTGAAAATTCTTAATGGTATCTACCATATTTAGGTTTTCATCCCTTTCCTCTCCATGTCCATTGGAGTTTGTTCCTTTAATGTCCAAATGGACATTCATCTCTCTGCTCTCATCTTGTTGACTGTAATTTCTTCGTGTCTCTTCCATTCCTATGGATTCGGTACTGATCTGATCTGATTTAGTTATTGTTAATTCTGCAAAATGTGCAACCATTAAAACTTATTAGGTTAACTAAATCAACAATCTATGAGAAATATGAACTATTTCGACTCAATAAATATATCAGAATTATCTTCTCTGATTTCTTGGTGTTGCCACCATGACGATTCTTAGACAAGACCCAAGTTTTGAGAACTTAGCAAGAACTACATCATCGCGTAGAGATACATCGGGCGAAAGGCAGTTTTCCGAAACCACTTTTGCATAAGTTCCGATGTCACCTGATCAAATATGTCAAATCCACCATTCATGGGACAGGTGACGGCTAGTTAGATCACTCCATCTCATTCGCTCGGTACATCACATCCGTTTGAAGTTAGGTGAATGCTACCATGTAACAAACTCAAAAAGTTTAATCATTTGAAATGGATTAGCTGAGCATGGCACCCATCGTACTTGTGCGCAAGTCTTCCAGTGATTCATGATTGAGGCTCTATAATAACCAACTCTCGGGTATGGAAGCATTATCTTATCCATCAATGAGCAGTCTCCAAACTGGTTTGAGCTTCTCATCTCTACAAAAGTATTTCAGTGCCCACACAACTAAGGTATATGGACCCAGTTAAATCCAACGAGACTGGTTATTCGGGCAACATGCTAAATTTTCCTACGAGTGCGAAGGAAAAGGCAGTCATGAAAATACTAGCGACTAAATTTCACACAGCACCTGTTATTGATTCTAGATTGGAAATTAGGCTAAATACAATCATGAGAGATCTAGTTATCAACAGACTAGTTGCTAAGAAGAAACAAAGCAAGCGACGAAGAAAGAACCCGTCGCTAAAGCGGTTGAAAGTGTTCGAGAGAATCAACTGGTCTGGTTAGATTCTTTTAAGGAGGAGCTAGCTAAGTTGAAATGATCCCTCAAATACAATTGCGTATATTTCAATGATTTTTGGACAGATAATAGCAGAGGTAACGAATCTCTAGAGATGATAGACCTGTTCTTGTACGGTCTCTTTAAATAAGGCAACTACTATTTTGAATCATCCCCTTTTGTAATTTTGGATTTAAATGAATATATAAGCGCATTAGTGGATTTTGTACTGCTTAGGACAAGATTCCAACTGATGGTGATGTGAATCTTGCTTCCTTTAATATTAAGTGTCTTCTTGTAACTTATATTTCACTTTCAACTGTTTGAATAATACTCATAATTCATCTCACTCACTTGACTCATTTTAAATAATACTTCAATGCAGTTGTGTATTCCTCTTTCTTTGAATACTATGTAAATTTTCTATTAAACTCGGGTTCGTTGTCTTAATTAGCCTTTCAGATGATTTTGCGTGCATAAAATTCAAATAGTGTACCTTTATTTATCATGCAAAGTGACTTTATAAGGTAATTTCATGCTTCCATGCACCTGTATCTGCTATACATTTCCTCTTCGTTTCGCCAATAACTTACATGTACTACTTATGCGTTGCACACCGATATCCACTGTGCACTGTTTCTATATCACATTTGGATATTCCACATGCATTTCTCTCTATGCATTGCACCGTGCTAAATTTAATATGCCTTACCGCGTGCAATACTCTATATGCCCCATTGAATACTCTGTCGCTACCACGCACAATCATCTGCGTGCACCTTTGCTTGCACTGTAGAGATACAACTCATACTCATATTGTGTGCGCACCAATCAAACTTCACTGTGCCTTACCATACCATGCACACCACGTGCACCCTTACTATGTGTATGCACTCCGCGCAATGCTAAATTTAGCATGCGCATCCCTACATATTATTCTCCCGCGCGGTGGTTCAATTTTCCATGAATGCAAATATACTGTATACCATACTATAATCTTGTCTCCATTCAACTTGTTTGGCCCATTTAGGCTCAGTGTTGAAAACTGACGCTCTAATATCATACTGTGATGCACCTCCTCGACCACCAACAGATCGRGGGATGTCACTACTCAGACACTTAACTTAGCTTTGACAACATAACATAACAACCCATTATCCAACTGAGGTATGTCACATAATTTTTCTTTTTAAATATGTATATACACACACATGCATACATACATATTGAACAACATGCAATTAACATATACATAAAAACACTCTAGCCGAAGMTTCACATATAAAACATAAACAAACAATTGCATTATGTAAATATACGATTTTTAGGCTATATTAACAGTAATCACAGTCATGCAGCGTACATAGGGGTATACCCTTAAACATACAGAGAGATATGCTCACACATGCCATAAAACCCATAAATTAACACATAAATGACAATGTAACATCTAAATTCATCACAAAGCTGATACTTATCTTGGTAAGAATGTCACCAACTACGTGCAGATCATCCATGAACCTCCCAACCTTAGACTACACTATTCATCACTCTCAATAGTGAGTCAACCCCGAGCTGGGACTAGACTCCACTCGGGTAAGGGGTTCCTAACCAGAGTAAGGGTTCACGGTCAACAGGATAGACTCCATCTCAAGTGATCACTCAATTGACAGCCTATAACCTCTCATTCCCCACATGCCTATCCCACCCAAGGAAGTGTGCCCCTTCTCTGCTCAACAATCCTTCGATTGCCCCACTTCCCTTCCAGGGCTTAAGCAATAGGCTGGATCAGAAGTCTCAGAGAACTATAGTTGTATTTTAGCACCTTCAAGAAATCGATCTCCAACAATTCTCTCACTCAGAGAATTGCTCACGGGCTTGACAACCCGCCTCTTCAATCCCGCTCCCAAGCTGATAGGTACACCAACCTGAAAAATGCCCATGAAAACAAGTTGATGTACAATGATAGGAAAGTACGAGGATAATTCGATGAATGTACAAATAAATGGTCATGGATTCCTAGTAGAGATGGTGATTTCCCACCCCAATAATCGTTCTCTGGTCTAAGAAAAAATGGTAAGATCCCCCCAAAGGCAATAAGTCTTAGCAATAAGTATGCATGTCTCCAACTTGACACTTGTCATGTTGGAAGCTACTCTGATACACTTGTCCCCTTCTTTAGGACCTAAGATAAAATAATTATCCATACTTTATGTTCTAAGAAATATTAATTTAATATTCTTTTTGGCTCAAGCTCTCTCACTTAGCCCTTTCCTTAGATTTTGGTCCTCCATTTCCCTAACTGGTGAAAACTAGTCCCCCTTCTCTTTTATTGTGGCCGGTCTACGCACAACGATGTATTTTATATTAATCATGAGACATATACAAAATAGGTGTGCTGTCCTTTAACATCTAGGCACCCTGGCCTAATTTTAAAACATAAGTATTTGGGCTTATAATATTGGCTCACCAACATATAATACATATCATATACATAAAGGTTCCCTAAACTTAATATTGCACGCGATGTCCATTGTTTTCAAGGTTGCTTGCACTTTAGTTACTGCACGCGGTATCCATAAATGTGCACACTACATCACTTTACTGCGCAATATATGCGTGCACCATGGCATGAAAGGTGTATTACAAAAATGATGTCTAAACAACTCACTAGCTTAAATATACTTGGATTACACTTGCATTTGGGTTCGACCGAGGCATATTACAGTATGAGTTTGAAAACTCATTCCTAATTATAAAATCAATGCATATTAACAAAATTCCTTCATACTAACCTGCAAAAGAGAATTAAAACAGTTAAACTACAACAACAAATTAGATAACAAAGAAATCAAAGAATAGTTCAGGTATAGGAAATAAAAATACATCTAAGCTATGAAATGCATAAATAACACATAGAACAGCTACTAGAATGCTGGTGCGCCCCCCAACAAGTCGTGGTCACTTCTCAAACGCACACCATGATCTCAACAAAACGATTTCACCATTAAAACGTGAAAAACATAGTCTTATACAATTATGGCAATTGAAAAATACAAAAACAGAGGAAAACGTTTTTATCTCTATCCTCTACTTCTTCTACTGCTTCTTAGCTATTGTATGACCACCAAAGTGGTATTTATAAGTTTTACAGACCAAGTGGTCGACCACTGGAGGGTCAAACCACTTTTAAAAACAACAAATTACATTAATGGTTCCCTAACTGCCGAAATGGAGCGAGCCAATAATCGTCCAGCTCAACAACCCAAACAGAGTTGTTAAGAGTTTAGTAGTTGGAGGGGATAAGCACGAGAAAAACCCATGTTCTTGATTCGCCCATCACTGGCTTCCAATACCATAACCGCCAAATCGCCCATCATTTTTTTGTAGGATGAGGTGGTAGATGGAGTGTCAGATCGGGTATCAGATCGAGTACTGGATGGAGTGTCAGACTGAGTGACATGATGCGATTTTGCCCTTTAACACAAAAAAAAATGAATTAGATCCTTGGAAACATAAAAACATAATGAATTATACTCAAGATCAATATAAAATATGAATTATGCATACCTGGTGTAGATCATAGCATTTTGGAAAAAAATTCTTCAAAACTCTTCTCCAAAACATGAAAAACACATATGTACATTCGACAAAAGTATCTAATTACTGTCATAAAACTGATCATATCTCGGGCCCAACATTACCCCCACACTTAGGATTTTGTAGGTCCCATTTAAAAAAAGAGGAAATGGCCCCTCATGACTAATCTTGCTGAGGAGGATCAGCTTTGGAAGCTTCTCCTTCTTGCTATGAAGACTTTTCCTTATGCCTCTTGTGTTGCTTCAGTTGTGCTCTGAGGCTGTGGTTGGATTTCAATAAGCTTCTTGGATTTTTGTTCTGGTAAAGAAATGGCTTGTGAAGGAGGGTTTGGAGTCCTTGGAGAGTGGGGTTTGGATGGAGAAATAGCCCTTATATCTGATGTATTTTTGATAGTCTTTATTGTTAGGTGAGGGTTTACAAATTGATAAATGAATGCATCCCAAGTTTTCCCCTGTTTTTTCCAATTCGGCTAAAACAAGGAGTTTGATAAGGCCATGGTGAAAGAGGATATTGTGGGGGTTGGTTACATTCTTCCTCACTTGAGAAGACATATTATCCAAGATCTTTAAAAAGTAGAAGGGAAAATTCAATTGTTTATTGAACTGAAAGTGGGCTAACAATCGAAAATGGAAAGCTTAAAAAAACAGAGTATCTACCTTCACTATGTCAACAAGACATTGAAGGCTCCATTGCAGCAAGATTTGAAAAGGACAGAGAGTATTGTCTTGGAAGAGTCAATGAACACCTGGAGATGCTCCTGAAAAAGGCCAACATGGACATCAATCTTCAGTGACACATGGCTAGGAACCACTGCATCAAAAAATGGTTAAGGAAAAGTCACAAAAAGTGTTCTACAAGACCACGCTGCACTTTTGACTCTGTTTTTGGTCATCATTTTAAAAAGATGTTTTTGACCACATAAAGAGGAATTTTGGAAAACTAAAGGAGTTTATTTATAATGAAATACCAAATCACAATAACCTCTTTCATGTTTTACACAGGTATCATATATTGGGAGATATTCAACTTTCTTGGAGACCTATTTCAGAAAATAAAATTTTCCAATTTAATTTCCTGTTTTAGCCATTATTTGCAAAACCGGTTTTTGAGAAAATAAAGATGAATTTTGGAAAACCAAAGGAGGTTTTTTCTAAGGAAATACCAAATAATAATAACCTCCTTCGGTATTTATGCAGGTATCATATAGTGGTATATATTCTACTTTCTTGGAGGCTCATCTCAGAAAATCAAATTCTCCAATTTAATTTCCTGTTTTAGTCATTATGTTGTGGAACATAGTACAAGAACATGGGAATGAATTTCAGAAAACCGAGAGAGGTTTATCTTAAGAACAACCTTATATACAAAAACCTCTCATATTTTTTTAAAATGTGTTCTGGTTAAAAGGTTATATCCCCATATTTGACCCCTATGTTTCCATTGCGCTTTTGTCACAGTTGTTGTGCTTTTGGACAATTTGTTTTTATATCAATTGTGAAGGGGTTATATGTATATTTTTGCTTGGATTAGTGACTCTAGAGTGTACAGGACATATTCATATTTCCATTCATAAATTTTTAATTAAATAACTCATTGGGGAAGGCATTCAAAACTTATTTCTCTTCTGCTACAATTTGCTGCCACCTCCATGCTTTCCTATGATTGTTTCAAAGTTATTTGCATTGTTTTGGATGAAACTGTCATGTTATGTTATAGCTTCTTCTTATGAATGGATTCATGATCTCATTCCCGTGTTGAACTCACCGCATCTACCCTATACAAAACGACAAATCCTAAATTCTACTGAGTATCATGGCTAAGCAAGAAACAATCATCAGTATTTCTATCTACAGTCGAGGTAGAGTATATTGCAGAAAAAACATGTTGTACACAAGTTCTTTGGATGAAAAAAACTTTGACAGACATACTGGTTGAGTATGATGAGCCCATTCCAATCTATTGTGATAATACAAGCTCCATCAGTATCTCAAAGAACCTGGTGATACACTCCAATCAAAGCACATTCCAATCAAGTATCACTTTCTACCGGAACAAGTTGCAGAAAATAACATCAGAGTTGAGTATGTGGAAACAAAAGAACAAGTGGCAAACATTTTTACAAAATCACTTCCATGGAAAGCCTTTGAGTATATTTGCCAGAGACTTAGAGTTATTTCTACTCCAAAATGAATGCTTTTGAATGCTTATCTTATATGTCTTAGATGTACATGAGAAAGGACCATAAAGAGGACAGTTCAATCATCGGGAGTAGCCTTAGATGGAAAGATACCTTTTCGATTGATGACAAAGGGGGAGAGATTCATCAGATGCAGAGGAAAAAGGCATGGTTCCAGGGGGAGCAATGGTCACAAAGATGCAGAGGACAGAGGCATGTTTCCAAAGGGAGCATGAGTGATATGACTTCAATATTACATGACATAATTTCAGTTTTTCATCAGAGTGTTTCCATCAATTCCAAAGGGAGAGATTATTGATTAAGGTTGGTTTTCATTGATGTCAACCCTTGAATAAATACCGGTAGCAGAAAGGTTTGGGTAATGGACCCAATTTTTTTTGATGTAAAGATGATTCATTATTGTCTTGCCATGGTTGATAATAAGTAGAAATGGATGAACTCCAAATTGGTCCCCTTATGGTGAAATCCCTCACGAGAAGATGCTTTGCATATTGAGTTATCCTAGAAGTATGGTTAGAGAACCCATGTTTATTTGTGGAATAATGAGATGAAGGTTAGTGAATTTGTCACTGAAACTATCCTAGATGGATAGTTCTTGTCATGCCATTTCTGGTGGTATGCAGAATGCCACATAACTCCTAACGGTTAGACAGTTATGGCCATGAGAAGTTGGAGAACCCAGGTTTGGGTAATGGACCCAAGTTTGTTTGATGGATAATGGTACGATTTTTTATATATTTTCAGGTAATACTATTCTATATGGATAGTACATTTCATTCCAATTATGGTTGTATGTGTAACGTCACATAACTCCTCACGGTTTGAGAGTTATATCCTTACGAAGTTGGAGGACTCTCATACATCATCTAGAAGCTCGAAAAGGTCAAAGTAGTCAAAGCGGTTTAAGAGATTTTAGAAGGTATATAATAAAGTGAAGTGATGAGTGTACTATAATTTAAAGTGAATAAAAATGAATTATTTAAATAATAAATTTAATGGATAAATTAGAAGTGGGTTAACCTTAAAATAAGGAAAGTGGGCAAAGTGACCTAGAAGATGTTTTTAAAGAAGCTACTTGGAGAGTATAAATAAGAGGAAAGGCTCTCTAATTTCATATTACACTTGAGAATATTGAATATCTATAGGCATATGAGGTAACCAAAGGATATCTAAGGTGAATTTCTGAGGGAAGGTGAAGGAAAGAAGGCCGAAATTCAAGGAAGGATAAATTCTTTTGATGATGYTTTCTAAGGTATGTTATTTACAGGTCATCTCACCATTTTCACAATACTGTTTTTTCTAGAATGATTCAGACCATGAAATTGATATGACATTGATGAAACATATCCAAGTATCTGTGATAAAAATTTCAGCTTGTGGGTCGTTGTATTTTTGTASTTACACTCTGTGGAAAATAGGGTTTGTGCCTAGTCCTAAAACTAGTCTAAAACAACTAAACACATCATAAATTATTCATAACAGATCAAAATTAAGTAAGAAAAAATGTGTTGGTTATATTACAGTMTATATTATTCTATGTAATAGTTTCATATCCATTCAACAAATATTCCGTGTGGGGCACGCTCTACGAGGTCACTCTCTAGAATAATCCAGWATTCAACAAGGTATGCCATTTTTTCTATAACTCCTTTCTGAGAGGTTCCAAATAGTGAAACCTAGAGGAATTGAATAAAAAAAATTGAAGAACATTATTTATCAGTTTCATATATTTATTCATTATAAGTACAAAGTTATGATTATTTCAAGTTAGGGTTTTTGACTAATCAAAAACTAGTCAAGTGAGACTAAAGAAAAGTTTGATGAAAATGCTAGTCTATTGTTGTTAAAGTTAAGGAAGGTTTGCAGGTATGTGATCATATACACCAGGTATATTACAGAGTTACAAATCATATTTTGATGATGAAATTTATGAGGGATTTTGGTTAAGGTACATGTTGTGTACATGGTTGAGACGAGTAGTTGATGAGTTGGCACATACATGAGGTGTATAGTTGATGATGTTGGTACATATTGATGAGTCATAGTTTATGAGTAGTTGACACATGATTGGTACATAATTGGTGCATGGTTGATGCACTTGTTTATGATATAGGTTAATTATAGGCTGAGGTACAGGTTGATGCATGGTTGATGCATGGTTCAGGTTTATTGGTACAGGTTTACAACAGTATATCTCACAGTGATAGTGTGACAGTGGTTTCATAATTATACTTATACTTTAGGGTGGTTGGATGGGGCAAGGACAGGTGGTTGTAGCCACCTTCTGGTTGTAGCCAAAGAACATAGGGGGTTTAATCCTCCTTCTATTTGTAGCCATAGAATTGGGGAGTTGGAGCTTCCCTCATGTTGTAGCCTAAGAAACTAGGGGGTTGGAGCCTCCTTCCAGTTGTAGCTAGAAAACAAATGAATTTGGTGCTTCCAATGAATGTAATTCTTCAAGACATATAAGAAAAAGCATTCCATGGTTTTCTCCATATTTTTGTTTCCATGTAAAACACGGGTATACTGTGTATGTGTATGATTGTTCATTTATTCATTGCTCATTATTGGATGATAATTGTACATTGATATAACAATTGGATTATTTGGTTTAGAAAAGGATTGTAATTTCTCTATTACTGATTCACCCCCCCTCTTAGTAATCCAACATTTTTCTCCCACAATGGGTTTCCACGTAAATATTAGTGTATTGTGCATTGTGTGGATGTGTTTGTTATTGTTTATTATGCATTGGTGAATGTTAATGCTTATGACACAGTAAGATATTGATGATGAAAAAATGAACATCGTTGAATAAGTAAAAGAATATGCTTTGTGATTTAAAGGATTAAAAATTGGTATAATTTCTCATTACTGATTCACCCCCCCCCCTCTCAGTAATCCAACAATTGGTGTTAGAGGCGGTTCCTTCAAGAAATAGTTTAACCACTGGAAGGAGATCATGGATTATTCTGAGAATGGAGTACTATTGTTTAATGGTCAAAATGGTTTAAAGTATGAGATATGGAGCAGAAGGATGAAAGTATTTTTACAGGCACATGAGTATGATATTTTCCCACCAGCTCTTACAGGATATGATAGTTCAAAAAGGGAAAAGACTACAACCAAGAAGGAATTGAAGAAGAATAAAAAAATAGAAATGGATTTCATCTAGGAAGTATTACCTAATCCGATAAGAGAAAAGGTTGGTAAATTTTCATAAGCCAAAGAACTTTGGGATATGTTACATGATATATATTATTCACCCATCACATATTCAGAAAATGCCAAAGAAGATGCAGGTACAGATCAAGAATAAACATGTTCACCATGTCAAATAGATTCAGAATATGAAGAGTACATAATCAACAAAAGTATGTTGTTTTTCTTTAATTGTGAAAAAAAATGACATCTTGAAATGGAATGCCATGAAGAAAATGAGACAGAAAAATGAATTGAAAAAGAAGACAATTATGAAGCAGAACTGATTAGTTCTTTATATGAACTAAGAAAATAAATACATGACAACAAGTCACTCAATAAATAATTGATGAAACAAAAGGAAAGTGTTCACATTTTTGAAGAAGCCCAACAGGTCATCAAGAACTTAATAAATTAGATAGAAGAAGCCAGAAAGATTGAAGAAAATCTTAAAGATCAAAAACAATATTTGGAAGACAACATAGTAGCACAGTAGGAAGAATTAGAAATGTGAGAGAAGATGTTGACAAATCATCTTAAGGAAAGAACTAACGATATAAACCAGCTTGAGTCAGAGTTTGGTCAAGAAGAGAAAGTACTTGAAGAAGAAATAATCACATTAAAAATTCATCTTGAAGAAGTAAAGAGAATAGAAGAATTCATGAAGTCTCATATATTAAAGAAAGAAGAAGAGGTTGAAAAGCTTGAAGAAGAAGTTGTCACATTGAGAAGTAAAATCGTCAAGCTCAACAAGAATGTTGAAGAGATAGAAACATCTGTATCAGTTGTACAGAGTGAAGAGAAGCACTCTAGGTTGCTAGAAAATAAGAATGAAGAAAAGAGAAAGAGTTATGCAGAAGTACTCAAAGGAAGGAATCATGGACAACCAGAATCTAAGAAAACTAATAAGGGTACATATTCAAGAATACCATCCATGTTCAAGCCACAAAGAAGCTTCAATCATGATCATGATCAGTCAAGGAAGAAATTCAGAAGGACTAGGGCACAAAGAACATCATTCACTCCCAGGTATGCAAATTTATTTTATGGTCATTGTTTTTATTGTACTAGCTTCGGACATAAGGTTGTATATTGCAGGGATTATAAAAGAAATGTTCAAGAAAGAAATGCCTATGTGGACCCACGTAACATTGAATTCTACAAATTTCATAACTATGGACACATAGCTCATGATTATAGGAGCATGATCGATAATTCCATGAAAGAGAACATTGATATCACATATAAGAAAGTATGGATAAGAAAATAGGAAGAATAGGTTGAGACGATGACCAATTCCTAGAGATTGCAAGATTGACAATAAAATGAGATGAAGAAAAATCTACAAAGAAAAATAAAGATGTCAGATACATAAAGGTTTGGAAAATAAATGAAAGAAAAGAAGGACAGGTAAATAAGGAACATGTTCAAGAGATTGTAATTTTAGGTATTGTAGCGAAAGATGAATCCACAGAAAGAAAGAAAGAATTCATAGCTTAGAGAGATGATGAATCTACTAGTGAATATGATGATGAATACACATCAGAGCAAGAATTGTTCCGAGTCATTCGGCTTAGAGACTCCCAGGTAATATTAATATTAGATAGGGGGATTCTATGTGATATCTGTGATAGAACAAAGAACCATCCTTTGAGTATCTTGCAGAGTTTGCGTAGATAGATCCAAAGTAGTCCATTAGAAGAAGTACATTTTGATAGATTAATTAGTTGTAGTAGTGAAGACTTCATGATAGTATAGTGATAGATGGGTCAGCATTATGGACAATTGTGTAGCAAAGTTCTAGACACTATGGATAGATATGGATTCATAAGAACACTTAGCATGTTTGGACATATATATGACAGTGGACAAGAGCATGGATTCATAGATTAGTTCAAAGAGTGGTTCAGAGACAAAGAAACATTATCATAATGGATGATAATTACACAGTAATATTTGAATGCTTATTCTTCAATGATTTTCATATATGTCAGTTGATTACACAAGGAAGCACCATTGGAAAATAACTCCTAAAGGTAGCAGTTACAGGAAGACTTATATTTTTTCTACACAACATATTGCAAAAAAGTCAAGAAGAGAGAAACAAAACCAAAAAGATAGGTATAAATATCATTCAGATAAGTTGTTAGATAGAGAGGTAAGAATAGAGGTATGATTCTATGGGAAGAGATTCATCAAATGAAGGATAGAGAGTTATATTCTTGGAGAGAGAGAACATAGGCATGTTTCCATAGGGAGATATTGTCATAAGGAAAGAATGAGCGATTTGACTTCAATGTTGCATCAGAGTGATACCCTTTGTCGAAGGGGGATATATTATTCATATGAAGGGAGAGAGAGTAATCAGAGGCTTATAAACACAAAGAAAAATCAAAGGCATGTAGACAGGGGGAGCATCCCCAAGGAGATTTCAGTCAGGGGGAACAACCCCAAAGCGAGATACCCTTTTCCATTGATGTCAAAGGGGGAGAGATAAAAACATTGATGAGGAGTATAAGCATGAATGTTATCATGACTAAGTGTTGCCATCATTGTTGGTGTTTCCATCAATGCTAAAGGGGGATATTGTCATACAGTTGGCTTAGGTTGATGGACAATTGGTATGGATTGTTGGTTGTCATTGATGTTAACCATTGGAGAGTGATATTGATGTCAACCATTGGAGAATCCTGGTAACAAATTCTGGTAGAACAAAGGCATGGGTAAGGGACATGAGTCTCTTTGAGGTATAAGGAGATGAATATCAATGAATTTATAGGTTATACTATTTTGGATGGATAGTACATGTCATTCCATTTTTGGTGATATGTGGAACGTCACATAACTCCTCACAGTTAGAGAGTTATGGCCTTGTGAAGTTCGTGAACCCTCATGAGTTATCTAGAAGCCCCTAGAAGGTCAAAGATGTTGGCAGGGCTTGCAGTTTGCACAGTTTGCACAGCAGAGCAATTTGCACATGACTTGGTTTTGTCATTAATGTTAAACTTTAAAATGCCAAAGGGGGAGTTTGCTAGTCAGTTTTCACAGGCACCATGGATCAATTTGCACAGGCACAGTGGTTCCTAATTTGGATATCAGCATGCCTCTTGACATACCGAAACATGAAACTATGAAGAACCCAAAAGGTGAGCCTTTGGTTATAACTCGAGTTCATATGTGAAATGAGCCTTGGAAGAGGAGTCAGCACCCTTAGCTTTCATTTCAGAGATCAGATATTGAGCAACACACGACATGTCATCATAAGTAATGTCACTATGATACGTCACTCCAAGAATTTATATTTTGGGATTTTTGCATGGTAAGCAAAAAACTCCAACATCACGAAGTCCCGAATGCTGAAATACTGAAAGGGACACATGTCACATGATCTATGGTTTCAAGAGTTTTTTAATTATTGGAGGTCATGAAGACCTGATGGCCAAAGTACCGAAAACCTGACAACCATCTATCTCTATGAATGATTAAGTCATGGTTGTTGGATTAAGCATTGGAGGGGTAATATAAGAGTCATATATGATCGTTGATCTGTCCCCGAGAAGTTAACGAGAATCATCCGATCTATGTCCACCAGATCAAATGTGAAGCCATCAGATCATTTCGGGGATCATGACTTGGAGTGTCGAAACACTTCATCACATAAACTTCGAAATGCCGAAATGCTGAAATGTGAAAATGCCGAGACACTAAAAGACAAAATGTCGAAATGTGAAATGCCGAAACACCGAAATACATTTTGTATAGGCTATAGTCACAACCATTGGTCATGTGAGAAGGATGAGCTAGCACCAAATTAAAGCTCCTTTTCGTACATCACAACATGAAGAGATGAGATGTCTTCACCTCAGGATTGTTGATATGCGAATCGCGAAAGCACCTTTTGTAAATACCTATGGTCAAAGCCAATGGGCATATGGAGTAAGCACGAGACCCATATTCTACATCGAATGGTGCATATTAAATACTTAAACTGATCATGTGGTTGTTGTTCTTCTAGATGCCTTGGCCAATAATAATCACTGTAAGGTAGTTATTCAGTTATTGTAACTGAATCTTCGAATCCTGAGGGTTTGAGTGTATGCTCTGAATGTACAGGGTAGAAATAAGTGAAAGTGCGTGAGATGAAGGTTGGTGTGTATGGAATTAATGGTACAACCATAGCTCTAAATTAAAATTCGTTTATGTAAATGAAGATAAATCTGAAATAAAATTATACAGGGATAGTGAGGAGAAAAGATGGGGTGAGAGGATTATGGGAGAAAGATGGCTTTGTAAAATTTGAGGATAAAATTTAAATGCTTAATATTTGATAGAGAAGATAAGAGTTGGTTTTCAGATTCTTAGTGACAGAGAAGGATTCCAGGGTGGAAGGGAGGAGCAAGGGGAGACTGTAAAAGTCTCCTATACAAGTTGGTGCTTGTACATCTAGGAGTTGTAGCTTCCATTCAATAGGTGCTGAAGAAACAGAGGTAGCAACCTCATCTGGGTTGTATCTCAAATAAAATAATAGTTTAAAGAGGAGTTGGAGCTTTCCTTTCATTCATAAGAAGAAGAGGCTTTTCCCTTTTGGGTTTCCTCATGAAAAATCGCTATGTCACTGTTTCATTTATGTGATTGTATATTTATTGGTTAAATGTATTACTGCAAGTTAAATGTTAAAGGCATGATTTATTGATTAATAAGTAATCTTCTTATNTCAGTTGACTTATCTTGTTCAACAATTGGTATCAAAGTAGGTTACTTCAAGATATCAGTTTAACCACTGGAAGTTTTTGATCATTCATAATGGATAAGAAGTCAAAATTTAGAAAACATGGATTGCCTTTAATTGATGGTCATAATTATGCTTTTTGGAGTATCAGGATGAAGTTGTTTTTACGAACTCAAGGAGTAGATATCTGGAAGGCTGTACTAAATGAATATAAAGTCCCAACAACCATTCCAATAGATGCTATAGGTAAGAGACTCTATGAGAGTAATTCCAAAGCTATGTATGCAATACTAGGAGGTCTAGCAGGGTCATAATTTGTTAAAGTTATGCATTATTCATCAGCAAAAGAAATATGGGATAAATTGAAAAATGTATATGAAGGAGACACTAAGGTAAAGAGTGCTAAGCTACAATCATATAGAAGTCAATTTGAAAGCATGAAAATGGAAGAATCTAAAGATATAGATACTTACTTTCTTCATATTGATGAAGTTGCTAATACCATGAGAGGTCTAGGAGAAACAATGAATAATAATATTATTGTGCAAAAGGTACTTAGATCACTTCCTACAAGATTTGATTCAAAAATATCTACATTAGAAGAAAGAACGGATCTTGATACTTTAGAAATGGATGAATTACATGTAACACTAACAACATATGAGATGAGAAACTCTAGTGAGAATTGTTTCAGGAAAGAAGCAGCTTTAAAGGTAGCAAAGAAAGATAATAAAAAGGTTGAAGCAGAAATCAACAGTCATGAGGAGTCAGAAGGTGATGTGGAAGAAGCAAATTTTGTTAAAAATTTGAAAAGAGGTATTGGCAAGTATAAAGGTAAGATTCCTCTAAAATGCTTTGGTTGTGGTAGAATAGGACATTTTTCATCGAAGTGTACTTACAATAAGAATACTGATAATAAAGAAGATAGTGATAGAAAACCTAAGGAATTCAAGAATAGACATAAGAAGTTTTTTCAAAGAAAAATTTACAAAAAGAAAAGCCTGTGTATAAAAGATGACAGTGATATTTCAGAATCTGGTGAGAGTGATGATAGTTCAGATGTACAACTGTTTATGGCTATGGAAGAATAGGATGATCAGTCTAGTGAATAAGAAGAAGGTGAATTTGATCTAGAAGCTTAATTGGTAAGTGCTTTAAGTGAATTAAGAAAAGTGAGAAGGGAATGTAAACATTTTAAAAGAGAAATTGAGAATCTAGAATTTGAATTACAGAAATCAAATGGTTTGATTAAGAGCACTGAAATCATGGTAGTTGACTTAAAACTTAAAGTATAAGAGGCTAGAGTGATTGAAGAAGCTCTAACTAAAATGATTGCAAAAAAGGATAAGGAAAATGAAGGTTTAAAAATTGAAGTAGTCTCATTAAGAAAGAAGTACAAGAAAATAACATGAATCATAGTTCTCAAGTGTTAGATCAAATTATTAGTAGTCAAAGATCAACATATGATAAGACTGGAGTTGGTTATAAATCTATAGTAACTAATGGATGTTCTAGTTCAAGTGTTGAGAAAGCAGGTACAGAGGATAATCATGAGAAAATTACTAGAAAGAAGATGGAATCAAAAAGACAAGAAGAAAATCAGGGTTCAACAGTGCATAGAAGAAGTTATGGTAGACATCAAAACATGTTTGAAGGCCACTATTTCTTTTGTTATAAGTATGGACATAAGGCTGCATTTTGTAATAGTTTTTCAAGAAAGATAAATGCACATAACAATCATGAAAGGTCTAATTTTGAATATGGAAGAGGACATGGTAAAACTAGTCAAAACAATATAAACTACTCTTACAATAGATTTGACACCTTAATATATGAGACTAAATGTTAAAAGTGTAACAACTTTGGGCATGTGTCAAAAAATTGTCCTATGATTTTTCAGAAATTTAATGAACCCACTTACACAGATCTGAAAACCAAATATTGGAAAAAGAAAAATGAAAATCTGAACACTGAAAAATGCACTATAGCTCTACAAGCAGAGCATAAAGTAAAATGGGTTGTGGATAGTGGATTTTCAAAGCATATGACAGGTATAAAACATCTCTTTGTTGAACTAGATGAAGGAAAAGAAGGTATAGACACCTTTGAAAATGATCAATCAACTAGAATAGTTGGAAGAGTAACTATATGTCTAAACAACAAGAAAATCATGGCTGAAAATGTCTTATTGGTTGAGGAAATGGAACATAACTTATTGAGTGTAAGTCAAACATATGATAAATTTTTCTTTATAATTTTTTATTCAAAAGTGTGTCAAATCAGGGATATAAAATCAAATAAACTAGTTGGAACAACCACAAGAACTTCAAGCAACATTTACATACTAGATGAAGAAAAAGAAAAATGTTATCTTGGGAGTGAATATGAAAGTTGGTTGTGGCACAAAAGACTTGGACACATTAACTTTGAAAATATGATTCAATTGAATAAAAAGGAAGCAATAAGAGATTTACCTGTCATAAAGAATCTTTCAAGTTCTGTCTGCAAGAAATGCCAACATGGTAAGCAAACTAGAGTTAAATTCAAAACCAAAGAACATTCAACAACTAAACCATTGGAAATGGTACATGTTGATGTTTGTGGACCTATGAGAACAACAGGGTTAAAAGGAGAAAGATATTTTCTACTATTTGTGGATGATTTTACTAGAATGACATGGATGTTTTATTGAAAAAGAAATTTGAAACTTTTAGTTGTTTTCAAACCTTCAAGGAATCAACTGAAAATGAATGTGACATGAAAATTAAATGTTTAAGATCAGATAATGGAGGGGAATTCGTGTCTAAAGAATTCAGCAGATACTATGATAAAAATGGGATAAGAAGACATTTTTTTGTTACTGAAACACCTCAACAAAATGGAGTGGTTAAAAGAAAAAATAAGACTGTTATGGAGATGGCTAGAACTATGCTCAATGAATCTAAACTAAGTAGTATACTATGGCCTCAAGCTGTTCATACTACTGTTCACATTTTGAATAGAATCTTGCTGAGAAACGATCATTTTAAGACACCCTATCAGTTATGGAAAGGCAGACCAGCTAGTGTTAAACATTTCAGAATTTTTGGCAGTAAATGTTATATCAAAAGAGTTGACAAGCATTTGGGTAAGTTGGAATATAGAATAGATGAAGGTATTTTAGTTGGGTATTCCTGTTCAAGGAAAGCTTATAAATGTTACAACTTCAGATTGAACAAAATAGTTGAAGCCATAGATGTGAAATTTGATGAGTCCTCATTTTTGAAGTCTAAATCTAAACAAAAGAATCATCAATGTTAGAAAAACAGGACCGCGGAGCAATAAAATAAAACAAATGTAGAAACAAAAACACAGAAGACACACAATACAAGAGAGACAGATTTACGTGGTTCACCCAGTGTGGGCTACGTCCACCAGAGAAATTGCCAGGTCCTTCCTTTATTATTATCCAGCAAATGAAGGGATAAAACCTACAGCAAAACCCGCTGTAACTTCCTCTTCTTTCTCTCACAGTCTCCTCTCTCAGAATACAATATTCACCATAATCCTTAGCTGCAATACATTTCCCTCATAAAAGAGGGTTGCCTTCTAGGGAAAAAAACCCTAACATAATCTCTACCATTAGATCTGCGACCTTATAATGAACGGTCCAGATTTACAATGAAATTACAATATACTTTTACAAGGCAATTTTTGCTTCGGGGGCTTCACCCCCAAACCCCCGCTGGGGGCCTACTTGCCCCTAGACCCCCCAGCCGGGGGGATGGACCCCCCGGACCCCGCAGAGGGGGTACCCCCCCTCTGCACTCCCCCACGTGGAAGAGTGTACATACTTATGGGGTGTAAATACTTCAAGGGGTATAAACACGGCTGAAAGCAAGGACCTCTGAATCAGGAAGATAATCAGGCTCCACAACCAACAATCTCCCACTTGGAGACTGATCTCAACAACTCCATCGCTGCTGTATATGCTGGACTCTGAACCTTCTTGGACCTGGCAAATTTCTCATCTTCATCTTCATTCTTGAAGACCAACTGAAACTGAGCAAGAACTCAGTTTCTCCCTGGTTACTCCCTTTGTTAACATGTCTGCAGGATTCTGGCTAGTGTGTATCTTTTCCATCTTCA
>JASDQU010735926.1:76122-97770 GCA_032191745.1 Picea mariana | reverse complement strand
TCTTTCAACAGTGTCGTCAGTACAACATCCGATTGAATCCTCTCAAGTGTGTGTTCTATGTCACCGTAGGGCGCCTCCTTGGTTTTATTGTTTCCCAAAGCGGTATTACCGTGGACCCCCTCAAAGTCCAAGCTATCACCGAAATTCCACCTCCTCGAAATTTACGACAACTTCAAAGTCTACAGGGCAAAGCTAACTTTCTCCAACGCTTTGTGCCTGATTACGCCATATACGCACATGGTTTTCTCCGCTTACTACGTCACAACATCCCCTTTCACTGGGATGACCATGCCCAATAGTCATTTGACGATCTTAAAGGAGTTCTTTCAAATGCACCTCTAATTAGTGCACCTGACTATAATCGCGACTACATCCTCTACATATCAGCATCAGCTGTATCAGTAGTCGGTGTCCTCGTCCAGCTCGAAGATGAAAATCATGAACACGTCATTTACTACGTTAGTAAGAACCTCTCAGGACCACCCCTGAAGTATAAACACGAAGAGAAACTTGCTCTTGTAGTTGTCCTCGCAGTCCAGAAACTGCGTCATTACATTCTGCTTCGCACCACAAAGGTTGTCGCAGATTCCAACCCTATGCAGTACTTGCTCAGCCGTCGGCAAGTTAACAGAAAATTCGCTCGATGGATCGTTATCCTTCAGGAGTACGACCTCGATTTCTCAACACCTAAGAGTAAGAAGGCCCTCGTTCTCGCCGTACTTGTCACGACCCTCCCCTCTAACACCACTAGTGCCCCTGTCAATACCAACTTTCCTGACGAACATCTCTATTATATCACTTCGAATGATCCTTGGTATGGCGACCTCCTCGTCTACCTCTGAACTCAAAAGTTTGATAACCACCTTTCACAAGATGATCGATGACGTATTTGCCATGAGGCCCTCTGTTATCTCCTTATCGGAGACATCCTATACCGGCGGGGCATCGACACCATTCTTCATTGTTGTTTGACTATTGACAAGGTTGACAGAGTCTTAAACGACTGCCACAACGGTGCATGTGGGGGCCATATTTTGGGTATATCCACTGCTCAAAATATTATCCGAGCTGGTTACTTTTGGCCTACCCTATTTCATGATTGCATTCATGCCGTGAAATGATGTGAGCAATGTCAGCTCTATGCCAACAAAGCCCGGGCCCCTCTCGCTCTTCTCCACCCTGTCATTACAGCCGACCCTTTTTGCAAATGGGGCATCGACTTTATGAATTGTAATCCCCCCTCCAGCAATGGTCACAAATACATTATTGTCGCCGTTTATTACTTCACCAAATGGGTCAAAGCTATGCCCACTTTCAACAACACTGTTGATATTGCAGCACGTTTTTTCTTTAACCACGTCATATCCCACTTTGGAGTACCACTCCAACTCGTTTCCGACCATGGGAAACACTTCGAGAATGAGATTTTTGTCGAACTCTCATCTAGACTAGGCTTCTCTCATGAGTTTGCCTCACCATACTACCCTCAGTCAAATGGACAGGTCGAGGCAGTTAACAAAGTCCTCAAGACCATGTTACAGCGCACTATTAATAAACATAAAACCAATTGGAATCATATGTTATTTTCTACGCTATGGGATTATCAGATGGCAGTGAAGACCGCTACTGGGTTCACGCCATTCCATTTAGTCCATGGGATCGAGGAAACTCTTCCCATCGAGTGCGAAATTCCCACCTTACGCACCGCAATTGAGCTATTACCTGACACTGCTCCAATGGAGCAGCGCTTGCTGAACTTGGAGTCTCTGGATGAGGATCGTCGATCTTCCTTACAGAACAACGAGGCAGCTAAAAAACAATCCAAAGCTACCTTTGATCGCCATGTCAACCTTCGATCATTCCGCGAAGGCGACCTCGTCCTGGCTTATGATATCGCTCATGATACCTTTGGCCACGAAAAATTCAAATCACTTTGGCATGGACCTTACATTATCCAACATTGCCTCACCAAAGGCGCATACATCTTGGCCTCACCCAAAGGCCTCTCTCTCAAGGAACCCATCAATGGGTTGTATCTCAAGAAATTTTATGCTTAAACGCAGTCATTTCTACTTTAGGTTATTTCTTTTTCTAGCGTTTTTAATCTTTTTTCTCCTCCCCCCTCATCTAAACTATCCTTTGTGCTCTTGACAGATGCTTCCTCCACCAGCCTACCACATTGGCTATGCCGACGATGCCAGCCGTTGGACACAAAATCTCACTTCAGCAGCTTGGGCTCTCTACACCCCCTCACATGAAATGCTACATTCAAGCGGCATATGTTTGGGGCCAGCAACAAACAACCAAGCCGAATACACTACGGTCATTGGCCTCCTGGCCGACGCCCAACATCATCATATTCATCACCTTAGCATCTTCCTCAACTCTCAACTAGTCGTTCTTCAGCTCAACAATGTATACCGCATACGCGATCCGTGCCTCTTTTGCAAAAACTTGCAGGTTAGACTATTATCTCGACAATTTGATTCCATTACATTTACACATATTCCAAGACAATTGAATCAAACAACAGATCAAATAGATAACATGGTTCTAGATTGGCATATATCACATCAAGCTACACATACATAAACATCTCACAAATCCTATCACAGCATATATATAGAATAGACATCATCAAAATCATCAACAAAAAACACATGTAGACAACATCAGGATCTCAAAACATGTATACTCATATATATATATCAAGGCCCATCAGGCCATCCAAATGTTTACATACAACAATACATGTATCCGCAGGCCAATGAAGCACCTCGGTACACAAAAAGGGTTCACTAGCCTATATACAACAAAAACAAGGATGTACATCATCCACCACTCAGGGTGCCTCTATCGCACCACCACCTACTCCTCCCTCAGGAGAAGGTGGTGGCCCACCACCACCTGCCCCAAGCGATGGTGGACCACCCACAGGACCCTCCTGCCCCGAAGGCAGGCRTCCACTCRTCATCGCGACAAGCACTGCTGCTCGCTGCACTATGGCCCACCATGGTGGCAGCACCCCCACACACTTCTCCAAGAAGCTCTCATCCTGGATACGTGTCCACATGCCCTCAAGMACATCCTGTAACACCGTCTCTAGACGACGGTGTATGTCATCAAAATCCACTCYGGTTGTCGTCGGAGGAGTGTGTGATGGCCCCACACCAGGGTCATCAAACCGGCGCTTCCTCACTGCCCTCTCGGGCTCTGCTGGTCACCCCATGGAATCATCCCACCGAGGTCTCTCTCCATGTGACAGTCTCTCCGGCTCTTGATGAGCCGGTGCTCTCTGCATCTCCACCTCGCGCCTGTGAGGTGCCACATCTACACATGAAAAAAAACAACAACAAAAGATAGTATCAGCATCTATATCATATACATATGGACTGCTATCTCACAAAACAATATACATCAAAACATGCCCATCAATACTAAACATACCTCAATGGTCAAAAGCCTCCCCTGGAGGTAGCACCATGTCTGGGTCCCCCCAGAAGTCCACCCCAGCATAGGGGTACCAAAGTATAACCTGTGACATCTGCCTCCATATCCCTTCCGCCTCCACTGAAAAGAAGTGGCCACCTTCACCACCACTGTGACAAAGCAAAATGGTCGACCACCACCTCAACCATGGCTCTTGCACCCCTAGCATCTCCAGTAACACCCTCAAGTGCAACATCGACACCCTCTCCAAGAACCATGCCACTAGGATCGACCCAAATGCAAACTCTTCTGCACCTGTGGACTGACAACGATCCACTTGTGCTACCATCCATGCATGCAGTGTCAGTCCCCACATGAACTGCTCACCGGCCACCACTCTCTCCAGCACCAACAGTTGGCCACCACTAATCCGTTGGGTCGCAAGTGACCCATATATATGAACAATCATCACCGCTATACAACAATGAGCTAGGGAGTCTATAGCAATGATGCTCACCACAGTCCCAGACATAAAGTCCAGACCTGAGCAATATCACTGGGCAATCGTAACAAGGGTTGTATCCCTAGGCAGCACCGGCTCCGCTAGTAGGGGTGTTCCCTGGAAGGGGAGCCCAGTCAGAAAATAAATATCCTCCACCACAGTGAAGGGGATCTACTATCCTTGCACGAGGAAGTAGTACAGCTCCAGACTCCACATATGGATCAGGAACTGCAATAAATACTCTTGTGCCCATATCAATGGGCACTCAAAGAACTTTAGCAACCCCCAGGTTGCCAAAGTCGCACGCACACTTGGGCCCTCAATGGCCATGGCGTCTCTCAACTGGGCCCAGTCTCGCTCTCGCCACCTCACTGGCATAGTCACTATGGTCCACCTGCAGACAACACAGAGTCTTATATCAGCTCATGCAACCATCAACAGCATCAAAAAGACTCATTTTTTACCCTTCAATATTGCCTCCTAGACGCGGTTTTTGTTCCCACAGGCGCACACCCATGCACACATGTTCATTGCACAGGCGCGCATATATGCATGTTTGTACACTGAACAGGTGCGCATCAGTGTGCACTTGTTTACTTCACAGGTGCACCCTTACGCGTGCTCGATCATTATACAGATGCGCACCGGTGCGCGCCTGTCAAACCTATAGGCGCGCACTGATGCGTGCCTGTTCAACTCATAGGTGCGCCCCTAGGGAATGCCTTAAATTCCCCCTATCATGCACCCATGCATGTATAATCGGTGTATAGGCACACACGCATGTGCACCTCTCACCGATTCACCCGCGCATGGGGGGCCCACATCCCCTAAATACCCCTATACGCCCCCCCCRTACAAGCCCTGCCCAAAAATTGAAAACCTATTTCTATGCAGGATGATCATACCACTAACCTGATACTCGCAAAACTTTGATCAGATGCATCATCCTCCTCGAATCTCCAAATCTCCACTGAAAACTGCTCGTCCAGTCACTATTGCAGCAGGTACAAATGAGGTGGCAATGTGGGCCCTACAACTATATATAGGCCTTTTTCCAAACTTCCACTCACCATTCCGGGAGCCCAAGGTGTCCATTTTTCAAACCTTCTTCAGCCACGGGATTAGCATCCTGCCACCTACAACACAACCGTCCCTGGGTCACTTTTCATCCTGAGCCCCCGGGGCGCCTTTTTTTCATATCATGGTCAATTACGCATGCGCATTATCATATTTATCTAATACATGCTCATATCTTTGATTCTCTTCAGATATTGTTCACTTTGGGTATTTGTTTCTTATATGTGTAGGTACTTGCTCCTCATCCCTCGGCATCACCCCTTCAGGTATATACTCAGCACTGGCATGTAGTCTTTCCCGTTGTATCGCACTTTCATTTCCAATCACACCCTCTGATTTTTACCTCTCGGATCTCCATTCCCGGCTCTGCAGTACCCACGCCTCCATTTGCATCATCGGTACTGTTACCTGATAGCATTCTAGCCCACATGAGTTGTCCCATTCATAGCACCCTTTGCCACTTTTTGACACTCATGATTTTCTTCATTACCCTTTAGAGATGGGAGTCCTGATAGTATTTCATCATGTTGCGAATCAATCACATACTTCTTCTCCTCATTTTTCTAGCTTTCCATATAGGACTCCCAGATTATCTCTTTACGGTTCTATTTTTTACCTGCACCTCCGCAGTATCATGAACCCTCCATTTCATCCACAATCAGTTTGCCCATCTACGAACCTACCTTCATTTCACCTAAATCATACAGAGACTCACCAATGGGGTCCCCACACTTCATCAGTCTTCCAATCACATTATGCCCTACGTGGGCCACCCATATCACACTGGGGCACCCGTTTATGTATTTGTACATTTCTCCCCAATTATTCGTTATTTATTGTACAAACACCTTTATTTCCAGTCATTAAATTTTCTTTTTGTCGTCACTGTTGGCAACTTGCTTCCTTTTGGCCACACGCAACCCATGTCACCCTTGGTTGGAGAATTACTTACCTCTACCCTCTGAATTTGTTCACCTTGTCCCACCTCTAGCACAACTTATCACCGGTCTTGTCATCCCCCTGACACTCGACCTTGTCACATGGTTGCGGCCACTCTTTATATCATACATCCTTCAACCAAGGGAAGTCTTGAGTCTTCCCACTTTATGACTTCGTCCATGTACCTCTGCCACTTCCTCACCTCAGTATATTCCATTAAGCCCTTTGCTTCTGGGAGTCGCGTTCCCCTTTTGTCGACATCAGCACAATTTTCTAGAAGGGTGACAATATCTTGATTCTCATTTTCCATTTAATGAGAGATCTCAGATGGCACAGGGGGAAACACCATTGCTCCCTGCTGTCGTTGGCCCCCATAACATTCGACGCCAACACTTTCTCAAGTTATGGTGGGTCTTACTTTGCGACTATTGCAGTTATTTTTATCATTTGCCGAAGACCTATGAACTTGGTAGGGCCATCACTGCCCACATCATCGCCGATACTTATTTCCCACGATCATTGCATTTTATTTAGAGTATGTTCCTTTGCAGAATTGTCTTCTACCTTTATCATCACCGCCCCGGAGAGGTCTGCAGTTGTCTACACCAACACTTCAGTCATCTTTTTCTAGAGTTACATCACACGAGCATGGGGCATGCTCACCTCGTTTGTACACAGTTGTATATTTTTACGCACCTTTTGAAAGGTCGGGTCCTACCAGGTTCCTTCCTCCTCCAAAGTATTGCTTTGAACGATCCCACTATTTCTCTATCTTACAACGACATTCTCAGTAGAAGAAACATTGATGGATTTCGGCTATACGTATTCTCCTAACCTCATCCATCAGGGAGCATCTGTTATCACTGAAATTCATCCACACATGGCAACAAGAACTCAGCATCGTCAAACAGTAATGAAGTCATTCATGGCACTGAATTAATCTCACAACATTCCAAAAAGGTCAAAAAACTATACAAAGTAGTGCAAAATTGAAGAGCGCTTTACAGAAGTTTGGTGCACGCGCACGTGCGCAGAACATGAACGTAGAATGCACGCATACGCGCACGATGCGCGGTTGTTAGTGCAAAAATCCGCACACCTGCTAAACGATGCATTTATGAATATGGTCGACCTCCCAACCACTTCTGGTTCATCTCCCAAGCTGATTTGACTTCCAAATCCGGGCTGGATCTGAATGGTGGGCTGGCCAAAGACCTAATAAAGCCCTAAAGAGCCTCTTTTCACACTACAAAGGAGTTACACAATAACCCAATGCAATGCTATAAAAATCCATGAAGAAACCTCATTTTCTCAAGGAATTTCATGTAATGTAATGCTGCCTAGATTGTTTTAAGGACTCAATCCTTGACAAAATCACATTGGCACCATCTCATTGAGCAATCCACCTATCCATTGAGTGGATTTGTAAAGGATTTCTTTCACCACCATTTTCATTTTTCTTGTTGTAAGGAGAGCAAGCTTGTGAGGGTCCAAGAGCCTTCCCTTGGAAGAAGAAGGGACTCATAGTCCCCTTTCTTCATTGTGCTTTGGTTTCATCAATAGATCAGCCTAAAAACATTGGTGATATTGGTCTTTTTGTGTTTGTTATCTCTATATCCATATGCTTATGATTTTAGTTTGTATTAGTTTAATTCTTGCTTATAGTTTTGTTTTTCTTTCTCTAACTCTTTCCTCTACAGTTGTCATGCTCAGCAGGACCCAACTGGGCATGTAAGCACCTCTTATTTTCTCACCAAGGTGACAAAAAGGGTGCAACAACAATGATACACACATTTGCAGAGAGAATTGGAAAATAAGAAGAAGGAGAGAAAGAATGGAAAGAATTCTCATTAACCGTTATGAATAATAAATAATTTGCACATGATATACTCTGTATAACTCAATGAGTTCGACTTGAGGTGAAACAAGTCACCATAGTGGTGGTCTAGAGTGATTTGGACACACACCAACAGTTACAGGAGTGAACTGCCACCTATTCTAGTCTCTCAGGCAGTTACGGGAGTGAACTGCCACCTAGTTGAGTTAACTAGTCAACTAGTCTTCAGTTAACTGACTGAACATAAAGTATTGAGGAGTTAACTTAAGGAATCAAGGCTAATGCACCACTTTGGTGATGATACCAAGGTAAGGTCAAATTAGCATGGTGATGATCCCAATGCAACATCTAAACTCAACTCAACTAGTCAAACTGAAGTGTGAACTGAAAGAGAATATTCACTAGGTGGAATATTCTCTCCTAAAATATAGGAGACTGGATAATGACTAATAAAAAAATAAAAAATCTTAGGAAAAAGAAATCCTAGGTGTGTGTGAAGTAACTCCAACATATTTAACTATATTAATAATATACTAGTAGGTGGGACCCCCTTGTTTAACTTATGGCACTATAGTGGATAAGCAATGCTTATATTTTTTGCCTGTGTGATGGTAGAAACACATTTTTCTACAACTCATTTGTTTCAAATCATGGCTAAAATGTTTATGGTAATATGTGGTGGTTGGGTGATTAAAACATGGAGCTAAATGGTTTTGATGATCTCTCTTGAAATAGGATTATGCTGCCTTTTGGATAAAGAATTATACTCCAGTTTTGATGTTGATATTGTGTAAAGTAATATGGAAAAAGTTTGGGTGATATCAACCCTTGATACTATGCTTATGCGCATTGTTTTAGTTTCATATTGGGTTGTGTTCCTAGCAAGTTGTCATTTGAAGAAATTTGATATTGGAAAGGGGTGGCACACTTTGAACTATCACGCACTTTGCAAAAGTAACATGGAAAGTTTGGATATTTGGTTGACTAATGGTTTGAATGTAGTGCTATGGTGAGTTGGCTAGTGATGTAGGAGCATCTCTCCATGTCATCCAGCCAGCCAACCAGTCATGTCATTGCATGCATTCAAGGCTAAAGAGAGGCGCAACCCTCATCTTCAATTTTGTATTTGAATGTAATTAATGTTTAGGCTGTTGAGCCATGGAGTCGTGCCTTTGTGCAGGCATAGAGTATATAGTCTTTAAATGTTTGTAAGGCTGAGATATAGACCCAGATGCTGGACTAGATAGCCCATTCAATGTAATTGAATAGGGTAGGTTGGTTGGAGGGAAGAGCTCAAAGAGCCCCCTCAGGTAAACGAAATAGAGTATCTCATTTTGTAGGAGAGAGTTAGTGGAATGAGAAGAGAGTATGCAAGTAGAGAGTAGAAGAGAAGGAGATAAGACTTTGTTACAGTCCAAGATCAAAAACACCTTGTATAAACAGGCATTTTCCATTTAATATAAACAACATTTTTTCCTTCATCTTTCATATGTTAAATGAATGTCTGTGAGTGTTCTTTTATGCTCTGAATGTATGTTATGTTTAGGAATTTGTAGGGGTTTTGTTTGATTTCAAGCTTGAGAGGTATTTGAGGCTTCACACTAGGAGGGTGTGACAAAACACTGTGATTTCTGATAGCCATGCACAGGGGATGCATTTCTGAACTCTGCAGAGTCAGACAGAGGCATGCCAGGTGGTCACAGAAGTTGAAATCATCAACTCGGGAGAAGACCTTTGAGGTTGCTGAACACCTTAGAAGGCAAGGTTGTGGAGAAGAACATAGTTGTAGACAGAATCTCTGGGGAGTTCTATAGAAGCTCTGCCAAGTAGGCATTGAGCAGGTGCATAGGTGCGCAGGAGAATATAGAACTGTTGGATGTTTTGTGAGAAGATACTCTGTCAGGTGGGCATTTGAGTCAGTGTGAAGAAAGGCATAGGGAGAAGATAACTCTTTGAGTTCTGTAATTTAAAAAAAGAGTCCACTGAGGGATCTTCATAGGGTTGTTGAACACCCTATAGACTCAGCAATAGGTTGCTTGAGAAGAAGAATAGGCAGGAGGGAATTAAATTCTCCATTAGCAGAAGAAGGAGAAAGATTTATTTCCTTGGAGGCATGAGTATTTGGAGAAGCTCAGGAGGGATAGTTCTTTCGGTGCACAGAGTCGTGGTTGCAAGGAGTGTAGAGGTTGAAGAACTCTTTGAAAGAATTCAGAGTTTATAAAGCTCAGGAGAGACAATTGTTTTCATACACGAAGGCAAGAACTCAAAGTAAAGGAGTTCGCAGAGGAGAAAGAAGGAAAAGGTCGAGGCCTTTGGAAACTTGGAATTCTTCCAAGTGCAGGAAGAAAGTGCCAAAGCTCGGGAGGAGCAACATTGGTCATTAGATCAGCCGATAGATCTGGACCGTTGAAGATTTCATGTACAGGAGAGAGTAGGAAGAGTGCATAGGAGAGGAGTTCGTTAGTCGTCGGATCTCACTCAGATACCCGTCAGCCGTTGGATCGGGTGAAGATGCATGGATTTTAGTCTCCAGAGTGTGCATAGAAGAACGGATCTAGACCGCTAGATCTTGATCTAAGTACCCGACAGCTGTCAGATCTGTCGAGAGTTGCACGGGGTAAAAGCTTCGTGAACAAGAGGGTGAAAGTCCCGAAAGGAATGACATATCGGGATATCGACCTTCGGGATATCAGAGTTCTCGAGGTCGAGAAAGTCGAGACATTTCAAGTCTCAAAATAGCGAGAGTAAATCTGAGTCGTCTGTTTATGGAGACACGTGGTGGAGATCCAGACTATCGGAGAAAGTACCGATAGAAAATTCAACTCGGCGTATCGGGGTTCGGTGTTTTGCGGATCCAGAGGAAGAGACTTTCGGAGCATCAGAAGTCTCGAAATCACGAGATTGGATCAGGGTCGTCCATCTTGAGGGGACGCATGGTGAAGATCTAAGATCTTGAAAAAAGTCCCGAAAGGGAAGACTCCATCGGAGTTTCAGGACTCGGCAAATCGGGAGTTCTGTGGGCAAGAGATCGGGAAAATCCATGTTGGAAACAACATAAACGATCAGAGCCGTCCATCATTTGGGACACGTGGGCAAGATCGGAAGCCCATCGACATTCCAGACATCGGGACTCACATAAGTGAGTGTTATGGATTTGTAGTTAGCGAAGTCCAAGATTCGATCTGAACCGTCCATCTACTTGGGGCACGTGTCAGAGATCCAAAGGAAGTCAGGGATTGGGAAATATTTACAATGAAAACCCCGAAGCGGCAAGGACTGACCATCATTGAAGATGCATGGCAGAGATCGAGGCTTTCGGGAAATTGCCCGAAAGGAAGAGTCATTAATCGGGAAATCAAGCATCAGGAAATCGGGGATTCCGTGGACAAGAGGTTTGATACATTTCAACCTTCGAAACCCCGAATCCTGATAAAACGTATGGTTGCGGTCATATAAGGGGAGGTCGTGTGGACTAAAAGTCTAGCCTGGAGGGCGAACGAAAATTGGAGAACATCGGGATTTCGAAGCCCAAAAACCTCGAAAGAGATAAGGGTATGGTCTTATGAGAACTGGTCACATGGACTAGGGCATAGCCAGGATGGGCTAAAGAAAAAATGGAGTGCATTGGCAAATCGAAGATCGGGAGTTTGAGAGAACAAAGAACTCTTTACATCGGGAATTAGAAAACCCTGAAACCTGAAAGTATATGCATTTTCCTGTTGTGAAAAGAACAATGGTCATATGCAAAGGCTGTGACAGGGAAAGAAGGACCTGTGGATCGGTTTTTGACAGAGATTCCACTGTGGAATTGAAAGATCCACTCTGGCTCGAGGGTAAAGTTAGAATGATCCTTAAGACTGGGAGGTCAGCACAGAGGCCTTTGCTGAGGCAGAGGGTGTGATTGAATAGGGTAGGTAGGTTGGAGGGAAGAGCTCAAAGAGCCCCCTCAGGTAAACGAAATAGAGTATCTCATTTTGTAGGAGAGAGTTAGTGGAATGAGAATTGAGTCTGCGAGTAGAGAGAAGAAGAGGAAGAGATGAGACTTTGTTACAGTCTGAGCTCAGGAACACCTTGTATAAATAGGCATTTGCCATTTAATATAAGCAACAGTTTTTCCTGCATATTTCAAATGTTAAATGAATGTCTGTGAGTGTTCTTTTATGTTGTGAATTTATGTTATTTTTAGGCATTTGCAGGGGTTTTGTTTGATTTCAAGCTTGAGAGGTATTTGAGGCTTCACACCAGGAGGGTGTGACAAAACACTATGGGTTCTGATAGCCGTGCACAGGGGATGCATTTCTGAACTCTGTGGAGTCAGACAGAGGCGTGCCAGGTGGGCACAGAAGTTGAAATCATCAACTCGAGAGAAGACCTTTGAGGTTTTTGAACACCTTATAAGGCAAGGCTGTGGAGAAGAACACAGTTGCAGACAGAATCTCTGAGGAGTTCTGTAGAATCTCTTCCAAGTAGGCATTGAGCAAGTGCATAGGTGCGCAGGAGAGTATAGAATTGTTGGATGTTCTGTGAGAAGATACTCTGTCAGGTGGGCATTTGAGTCAGTGTGAAAACAGGCATAGGGAGAAGAGAACTCTTTGAGTTCTGTAATTTAAAGGAAGAGTCCACTGATGGATCTTCACAGGGTTGTTGAACACCCTGTAGACTCAACAATAGGTTGCTTGAGAAGAAGAATAGCCAGGAGGCCATTAAATTCTCCATCAGCAAGACAAGGAGAAAGATTTATTTCCTTGGAGGCATGAGTATTTGGAGAAGCTCAAGAGGGATAGTGCTTTCGGTGCACATAGTTGTGGCTGCAAGGAGTCCAGAGGTTGAAGAACTCTTTGGAGGAATTCATAGTTTATAAAGCTCAGGAGAGACAAGCATTTTTATACGCAAAGGCGAGAACTCAAAGTAAAGGAGTTCGCAAAGGAGAAAGAAGGCAAAGGTCGAGGCCTTTGGAAACTTGGAATTCTTCCAAGTGCAGGAGGAAAGCGCCAAAGCTTGGGAGGAGCAACATTGGCCGTTGGATCAGCCGATAGATCTAGACCGTTGAAGATTTCACGTCCAGGAGAGAGTAGGAAGAGTGCATAGGAGAGGAGATCATCAGTCATTGTATCTCACTCAGATACCCATCAGTCGTTGGATCGGGTGAAGATGCATGGATTTTAGTCTCTAGAGTGTGCGTAGAAGAACGGATCTAGACTGTTGGATCTTGATCTAAGTACCCGACAGCCATTAGATCTGTCGAGAGTTGCACGGGGTAAACACTTCATGAACAAGAGGGTGAAAGTCCTGAAAGGATTGACTTATTGGGATATCGACGTTCGGGATATCGGAGTTCTCGAGGTCGAGAAAGTCAGGACATTTCAAGTCTCAAAATAGCGAGAGTGAATCTGAACTGTCCGTTTGTGGAGACACGTGGTGGAGATCCAGACTATCGGAGAAAGTACCTATAGAAAAGTCACTCGGCGTATTGGGGTTCGACGTTTCACGGATCCAAAGGACAAGACTTCCGGAGCATCAAAAGTCCCAAAATATTGATATTGGATCAGGGCCGTCCATCTTGAGGGGACGCGTGGCGAAGATCTAAGATCTCGAAAAAAGTCCCGAAAGGGAAGACTCCATCGGAGTTTCAGGGCTTGAAAAATTGGGAGTTCTGTGGGCAAGAGATCGAGAAAATCCATGTTGGAAACCCCGTAAACAATCGGAGTCATCCATCAGTTGGGACACGTAGGAAAGATCGGAAGCCCATCAGCATTCCAGACATCGGGACTCACATAAGTGAGTGTTTTGGCTTTGTAGTTGGCGAAGTCCGAGATTCGATCTGAACCGTCCATCTACTTGGGGCACGTGTCAAAGATCCGAAGGAAGTCAGGGATCGAGAAATATTTACATTGAAAACCCCGAAGCAGCAAGGACCGTCCATCATTGAGGATGCATGGTAGAGATCGAGGCTTTCGAGAAATTTCCCGAAAGGAAGAGTCATTAATTGGGAAATCAAGCATCGGGAAATCAGGGATTCCATGGACAAGAGGTTTGATACATTTCAACCTTCAAAACCCCGAATCTTGATAAAAAGTATGGTTGCAGTCATATAAGGGGAGGTCGTGTGGACTAAAATTCTGGCCTGGAGGGCGAATGGAAATTGGAGCACATGGGGATTTCGAAGCCCAAACCCCCCGAAAGAGATAAGGCTGTGGTCTTATGAGAACTGGTCACATGGACTAGGGCATAGCTAGGATGGGCTAAAGAAAAAAGGGAGTGCATTGGAAAATCGAAGATCGAGAGTTCGAGAGAACAAGGAACTCTTGACATCGGGAATTAGAAAACCTCGAAACCCGAAAGTATATGCATTTTCCTGTTGTGGAAAGAACAATGGTCATATGCAAAGGCCGTGACAAGGAAAGAAGGACCTGTGGATCAGTTTTTGATAGAGATTCCACTGTGGAATCGAAAGAGCCACTCCGGCTTGAAGGTAAAATTAGAACGATCCTTAAGACCGGGAGGTCAGTGCAGAGGCCTTTGCTGAGGTAGAGGGTGCGATTGAATAGGGAAGGTAGGTTGGAGGGAAGAGCTCAAAGAGCCCCCTCAGGTAAATGAAATAGAGTATCTCATTTTGTAGGAGAGAGTTAGTGGAATGAGAAGAGAGTCTGCGAGTAGAGAGCAGAAGAGAAAGAGATGAGACTTTGTTACAGTCCGAGCTCAGGAACACCTTGTATAAACAGGCATTTGCCATTTAATATAAACATCATTTTTTCTTGCATATTTCATATGTTAAATGAATGTCTGTGAGTTTTCTTTTATGTTGTGAATGTATGTTATGTTTAGGCATTTGTAGGGGTTTTGTTTGATTTCAAGCTTGAGAGGTCTTTGAGGCTTCACACCAGGAGGGTGTGACAAAACACTATGGGTTCTGATAACCGTGCACAAGGGATGCATTTCTGAACTCTGCGGAGTCAGACAGAGGCGTGCCAGGTGGGCACAGAAGTTGAAATCATCAACTCGGGAGAAGACCTTTGAGGTTTTTGAACACCTTAGAAGGCAAGGATATGGAGAAGAACACAGTTGCAAACAGAATCTCTAAGGAGTTCTGTAGAAGCTCTGCCAAGTAGGCATTGAGCAGGTGCAGAGATGCGCAGGAGAGTATAGAATTTTTGGATGTTCTATGAGAAGATACTCTGCCAGGTGGGCATTTGAGTCAGTGTGAAGACAGGCACAGAGAGAAGAGAACTCTTTGAGTTCTGTAATTTAAAGGAAGAGCCGACTAAGATATCTTCACAAGGTTGTTGAACACCCTGTAGACTTAGCAATAGGTTGTTTGAGCAGAAGAATAGCCAAGAGGGCATTAAATTCTCCATCAGCAGGACAAGGAGAAATATTTATTTCATTGGAGGCATGAGTATTTGGAGAAGCTCAAGAGGGACAGTGCTTTCGGTGCACAGAGTCGTGGCTGCAAGGAGTGCATAGGTTGAAGAACTCTTTGGAGGAATTCAAAGTTTATAAATCTCAGGAGAGACAAGCATTTTCATACACGAAGGCGAGAACTCAAAGTAAAGGAGTTTGCAGAGGAGAAAGAAGGCAAAGGTCGAGGCCTTTGGAAACTTGGAATTCTTCCAAGTGTAGGAGGAAAGCGCCAAAGCTCAGGAGGAGCAACATTGGCCGTTGGATCAGCCGATAGATCTGGATCGTTAAAGATTTCACGTCCAGGAGAGAGTAGGAAGAGTTCACAGGAGAGGAGATCGTCAGTCATCGGATCTCACTCAGATACCCATCAGCCGTTGGATCGGGTGAAGATGCGCAGAGTTTAGTCTCCAGAGTGTGCGTAGAAGAATGGATCTAGACCGCTGGATCTTGATCCAAGTACCCGACAATCGTCAGATCTATCGATAGTTGCACGGGGTAAAAGATTCATGAACAAGAGGGTGAAAGTCCCGAAAGGATTGACTTATCGGGATATCAGCGTTCGGGATATCGGAGTTCTCGAGGTCGAGAAAGTTGGGACATTTCAAGTCTCAAAACAGCTAGAGTGAATCTGAGCCATCCGTTTGTGGAGACACGTGGCGGAGATCCAGACTATCGGATAAAGTCCCGATAGAAAAGTCAACTCGGCGTATCGAGATTCGGCATTTTGCATATCTAGAGGACAAGACTTCTGGAGCATCAGAAGTCCCGAAATCTCAAGATTGGATCAGGGTCGTCCATCTTAAGGGGACGTGTGGCGAAGATCTAAGATCTCAAAAAGATTTCCGAAAGGGAAGACTCCATCGGAGTTTTGGGACTCAACAAATTGGGAGTTCCATGGGCAAGAGATCGAAAAAATCCACGCTGGAAACCCCATAAATGATCGGAGCCGTCCATTAGTTGGGACACGTGGGCAAGATCGGAAGCCCATCGAGACTCACATAAGTGATTATTTTGGCTTTGCAGTTGGCGAAGTCCGAGATTCGATCTGAACCGTCCATCTACTTGGGGCATGTTTCAGAGATCCGAAGGAAGTCGGGGATTGGAAAATCTTTACAGTGAAAACCCTGAAGCGGCAAGGATCATCCATCATTGAGGACGCGTGGCAGAGATCGAGGCTTTCAGGAAATTTCCTGAAAGGAAGAGTCATTAATCAGGAAATCGAGCATCAGGAAATCGAGGATTCCGTGGACAAGAGGTTTGATACATTTCAACCTTCGAAACCCTGAATCCCGATAAAAAGTATGGTTGCGGTCATATAAGGGGAGGTCGTGTGGACTAAAAGTCTAGCCTGGAGGGAGAACGGAAATTGGAGCACATTGGGATTTCGAAGCCCAAACCCCCCGAAAGAGATAAGGATGCGTTCTTATGAGAACTGGTCACATGGACTAGGGCATAGCTAGGATGGGCTAAAGCACAAAGGGAGCGCATTGGCAAATTGGAGATCGGGAGTTCGAGAGAACAAGGAACTCTTGACATCGGGAATTAGAAAACCTCGAAACCTGAAAGTATATGCATTTTCCTATTGTGGAAAGAACAACGGCCGTATGCAAAGGCCGTGACAGGGAAAGAAGGACCTGTGGATCGGTTTTTGACAGATATTCCACTGTGGAATCCAAATAGCCACTCCGGCTCGAGGGTAAAATTAGAACGATCCTTAAGACCAGGAGGTCAGTGCAGAGGCCTTTTCTGAAGCAGAGGGTGCGGTCTGTGTCAGCTAGTGAGCTTGGCTTGTACTAATAATTGAATAAGGATTTGAGGGAATAAGCAATGTGCAGTAAATGCACGTCACTCAAACTCCCCTTAAGCCTGTCACCCTTGTCATTCTTGAATTTTTGGCTCTGGTAGTTGTTGCTTCTCTACCTTGCTTGGTCGTAGAGGTAGTATACAGCCTTGGGTTTTATCCACACACAATATTTTATAGCTATGATGTTTTCTTACTTTTCCATCCATGAGAATTTCTCTGCCCTGAAATCTAATCTTGGCTCTAGTTTCTCGTGGTATGTGTGATTCTCAATATGTTATGATGTTTTGGCACTGTGTGGTTATGGTTGCATCCTTGGTTTCATGTGGTGGTTATTCTGATTTTGTTGGCATTGAAAGGTTGGTTGTGGTGTCCTTTCTATGTGTAATTCTTTGCAAGGAATTGCTGAGTAAAAGTTGTGGTTTACCCGCATTGTCATAGTTATGTATTCGGGTTTGGCCTCTCTGTTGAAATGGGTTATCCCAATCTACCTAACATATGGGATTTGTGAATACTTCGCCTATATATTGATATTACTGGTCTCTGTGTCTAGTATATCCATGCCATATTTTGACTATGTGGATGTTTATGAATCACGTGCCTTGTCCTGGCAAAACCCTCAGTTGATAGTATTCCTTTTTATGACTTCATTGTCATTGTTGTGTGGTGAATACTATACAAATGTATTGACATTGATTACCAGATTTTGATGGGAGAACTATTCGTATCGTTTTGGTTGGGCACGGGTTTTTATTTAATCGCTCACTATGTTGTGTTGAAATAAGTGTTGGGTTCACTTTTTTTTCTGGAAGTTGCAGTCTGCTATAGGAAGCTCACGAAGTAAACAAAAACATTGTGAATTCTTGTTATACTATGAAAAGCACTCTGTGGAGTAAGATTTGTGTACTATTCAACTGCCAAACCCTCTGGTTGAACTGCCCCGCTATCCCTACCCTTACTCTCATGGACATTTCTTGAACCCTACACATTACAGTGGAAACATTGTTTACTCTAGTTTGAGTTGATGAGGGAATTGTTCTTGCTTGGTTACTTGGGCATGATTTTAGTTGGTCCCTTGCTTGGCAATTGTGGAAAGAAGTCTATTCATTCGAAGTTACATTATGTTGAATCTTGTGTTCCAAATAATGAATGATTATTTTTTGGGTTCCGTCATTATGTTGATTGTTTAAAACAATGAAAATAAAAGGACACTTGTGTTCGAAATGTTTGAGGCTCGAATAGAGTGATAATTTCCATAATAAATTGCATTGAACAGTGGTTAAATAAATGATGGATATGAGTTGTTTGGAAACATTGTGCGTGACCCTGTTGGATTTAAAGGATTACTATTGGGTTTGATGTTATGAATCGTGACTCAAAGGCTATTGTTGTATTCTTATAGCGATTATGATGTTGTTTGTCATCACTGTCATATAATGATAATGTGGTTAATTTGATTAAATAATTCTAGGAATATCAAATAGATTATTGTGTAAAACAATTCAGAGACAACAAGAAAATTTTTCAAAGAAGGCACCACTTTGGATTATTGTTTTGGAAAAATAATACTTATTAAACTTTGAAATTATGGACAGAGATAAATAATGATTGCATCTAAGGTAGCATGTTTTGATTTGTTTCACTTGAAAAATATCCATATTGATTCCCTATCATTCTACCATTTTTCTCTAATTACATTCCTTGCACTACCCCTATTACACTTATCACATCCTTGTTTTGTGATATAGATTTGAAAAGAACGATCTGTGTGGAAGTGAAGGAAAAATAACATAGCAAGGGTTGGTGACTGGTATTTTTTATATTTTTATACAGAGTTAAACTGTTTGGTTAATTGTTGACAAGTATTCATATATGCATTCCTTATCGTTATACCATTTTTTGCTAACTACACTCCCTCCATATTTCCCATGAACCATATCATTCCTTGTTCAAATCACAATTAATGAATGGTTTATTATGGATGGATTTGCATGTATCGATTCTCATGTCATTTTTTGAGCCAACTTTTGATTTATGTAAGAAGAGTGTCATATATGGTTTATTAAGAGCTTCATTACTAACAACTTTTTTCTACGGGATGAGATTTTTCAGTAGAGGCAACAATGGTCGAAATAAAAGAGGCAAGGGAAATTGGAATTGAGGCCATAAGAGGCCTATATTTTCTATCGATTTTGAAACTGATGCGCAATAATTGGACCAGTTGTTCAATGTTGGGTTCTTTAATTAGGTTGGACATGGGATAATGCACCCTCGACCAGAAAGACCCCCTTTCCAGTCTCCTCAAAATATCCCCTGCATTCTCGTTCCTCCACATGTGTCTTTGCAGCCTGAAGTCCCCGCAAATGATGGTTGGCAAGAGATCGTCAACCAGCCTGTCTCTCACCATCATGGTTGTCCCACTATGTCATTGCCTTTACCACCACCTGTTAATCCCAATGTCCAAATTGCCCGTGTTGTTTCTTCATTTCAATCTTCACACGCTAGTAAGAGATTGAAAATTGATATTCCCCAACATGTGCAAGACAAGGGAAAAGAAGTTTCCTCCCCTTCTTCTCCCTCCATTGATTCCTCGAAATATGTGTCTTCCCACCCTCACTTAATGGATGAATTCTCCCATGTGATAAAAAAGATACAGTCCCAAGGGTCCAATCAACCATGGGCTACTTCAAAAAAGTCTAAGGGAAACATCAGTGAAAAAAGAAAAATTTCCTCAAAAAGTGGCAAATATGGTTTTTAAATTATGTTTTATATGCTTTCAGTTGATGAGGACAATGCTTAATGGTTTTCAACATTTTTGGACAACAAGCTCTGTTTTGATATTATGTGGATAATGTGGATAATGTGGATATATATATTATTTTTTGGATATGATATAAATTATTTCTGATATTTAAATATCCAGTTTAAAAGATATTCAAGGGAGTTACAAGGGTGGCATATGGTCAAAATGATTATCTTTTGTGTGTTATATTTCATGATTTAAAAGGAAGAACTCGCGGGAGTCACAAGGGTCCCACCTACCTAGTTATTATTAATTAAGACCCTTAACTATATTACTAGTATTTACTTCTCCTAAACTAATTAGTTAAGTTAAATCAACTTAACTAAATAAAGTAGTTGAACTACTTCAACTTATTTGGAAAGAATAAAAGCTGAATGAGAAGATAAGACAAGAGGAGAATAGAAGGAGAAAACAAGACTAAGGCTTGCTCTTTAGTTACATGAGATAGTTTTAGTTTTCATTCATTTCTGAGTTTATTCAAAGCCTAATTCTCTTCTTGACAACAAGGTCTTATTGTAGACAACAAGGTTCAAGATTGGACCACACTTTTCAGACGCTTGTTTTAGAAGTGTTGATTCATCCTTGATAGTCTTTGTATTCTTGTCTATTTGTGAATGAAGTACCTCTTGATTCATATAAATAATAAAATATTAGAGTTAAATTTAATAATGAGTACCTCTTTCAGATCTCGAATCTGCAGCTGAATGTGAAGCTTAGTAAACACCTCAATGTAGATTTGGATTGACTGACCCGAGAGTTGGAAGAGTTGCAACCAATGAGCTAGGAGAGTCTAAAGATACCCCAAGGGATAGAAGTAATGTCGCAATGCTTGAAAAAAGGTATCCCAAGAACCAATAGGTGGAGAGATTTCCATGGAAGGATCGTTGAAGTCCACCACCCAAGAAGAGGTATATGTTTCAGCATCCCACCAAGCTTAAGCAATCCCTTCCAATTGCAAACTAACGATCTGTAGCTTCTCTTCTTCTGTCATTCATGGAAAGGTATTGAAATAAGTGGACAGAATGTATATCTAGGAATCAATGGACTCACCATTCACATGCCTTGAAAACTTAGGAAGTTGGAAATGAGTATCCAACTACAATGACATTGGGGAACTCCGTTGGAGTTGCATGAGTTCATTCAGAGCAAGAGTCAAGTCATGAACGAGAGAATATTTCCCTGATGCAGAATCCTCGGGGAGGAGGATCTACGAGGAGGCATTATCTTCATATACTGAAGAAACTAATATTTGGATTTGGACCTGATCCAACCCTCAAGCACACCATCTGGAGCTTAAAAGGGAGGGCATACTAGAAAACCCTAGCCAAGCTCATGCTGAGAAGGTATGTTGGAAGAGAGGGGAGGGCATGGAAAATTTTAGCGCACCGCTAAAGCTACAAATCATCACAAAGGACTGAACATAGTCACTAACTTAATGAGAACTTTGGCCCAAAAAACCCATATTTTTGCATAAATAACATGAAAATCAACCCCCAAATCAAAAAGTGGTGCTACCGACATCACCATTTTTTCAAACGGGGTCAATATTACAACATTTTTCAAGCATGGCCTTCAAAACTCATACAGTAGCTCATAAAAACCTTAAAATTAACACCTACGTAAAAAATTGACGCTAACTAAAAAAAATAAAAAGTCTAAACGTTAAAATTATAACTAATTACAACCTAATTGAAACAGTGGTTTTGACAATAGATCCCTATGCCAAAACAAACCCAAAATTGGATACAAAATGGTCGCTTAAAATTGGGGAATATAAACATATATATAGAAGTGAGAGCCACGGGGGCGATGTTGGGCATTGCCCCAGCCCCTGCCGGCCAGGTCGTGGACTCACATGA
>JASDQU010735926.1:50313-61815 GCA_032191745.1 Picea mariana | reverse complement strand
AGGATCTCAAATGGCCCACAAAATCTTGCTGCCAACTTGGCGCAACTTCCCAGCTTTAGGGAACTCCTGTCAGTTTTCACTTTTAGGAAAACATGGTCACCCACTTTGAATTCTCTATGGGTTCTGTTACTATCAACGTAACTTTTCTGCCTGTCCTAGGCAACTTTTAGATTATGTTTAATTTTTATCATTTGGTCTTCCATCTCTTTGAGTAGCTCAGGCCCAACTACTACTCTATCAGTTGGATTATCCCAACTCACTGGAGTGTTGCACTTTCTTCCATAAAGCGCTTCGAATGGGCTCATCTTCAATGATGCATGATACCCATTATTGTAGGCGAATTCTACCAAATGCAGGTAGTCTTCCCACCTTGATGGTTTATCCATCACATACATTCTCAGTATGTCTTCTATTACTCTATTCACTCTCTCTGTCTGTCCATCGGATTCGGGATGATACGTTGTGCTAAAGTTCAGATTCGTTATGAATCCTTTGAACAGTCCTTTCCAGAAATTCAAAGTGAATTTTGGGTCCCTATCAGACACAATTGTCTTAGGAATTCCATGCAAGTGTGCAACTTCTGTTAGGAAAATGTCAGCAACATCTGCTGCTCTGTGGGTGGTTTTCAGTGGAATAAAGTGGGCAACTTTAGTAAGCTTTTCCACCACCACCATGATTGAATCACGTTGCTTGCTTGTTCTGGGCAATCCTGTGATAAAATCCATTGTTACCATGTCCCATTTCCATTCAGGAATAGGTAAAGGCTGCAGCAACCCTGCTGCGTTCCTATCCTCAGCCTTAACCTTTTGGCACTCCATACATCTAGCGATGTATTCAACAATTTCTTTCTTCAAAACCGGCCAAAAATAATGGCTTTTGACTGCTGCCATAGTCTTCTGATATCCAAGATATCCAGCATAAGCCACGTTATGCATCTCCTTTAGAATTGCCAGCTTCAATTCTCGGACATTGGGTACATACACTCTATTTTTATACAGAAGTAAGCCATCAGTTCCCAAGGTGTAACTTTCCTTGGTTTGTGGTCTCTCACACTGCTATAGCTTTGCTACTAGACCTTTGTACTGCAAATCAACATTGGAAGCTTCCAAAATTCTGTCTTTAATCTCAGTTTTGTACATGCTAATGGTTGTAGCCTGTAATTTGTGCACTTTTCTACTGAGTGCAACAACCACCTTATTTTCTTTCCCTTTGATATACTTGATATCAAAGTCATATTCGCATAGAAACTCCAACCATCTAATTTTCCTGGAATTTAAGGTCAGCTGATCAAATAAATATTTTAGACCGTTATGGTATGTTCTCAACTCGAATCTCTTGCCCATGAGGTAATGTCTCCATTTCCTCAGGGCGTGGACGATTGCTTCCAGCTCTAAATCGTGAGTGGCATAATTCTTCTCATGCTCCTTCAACTTTCAGGATTCATAACAAACTACAAATCCTTCTTGGTTGAGAAATCCTCCCAACCCCTCCTTACACGCATCTGTGCACACTATGTAATCCTTATTTGGATCTGCAATATTTAGGATCGGAGAACTAGTTAGCAGCTGCTTCAATCGCAGGAAGTTGCTCTCACATTCTTCAGTCCACTGGAACTTCTTCTCCTTCCTTTGCAAGGAAGTGACAGAATGAGCTATCCTTGAGAATCCATCTATGAATCTCCTATAGTAGCTCACCAGACCCATAAAAGATCTAAATTCTGCCACATTCCTTAGCGTTGGCCATTCTCGAATGGCCTGTACCTTTTCAGGATCCACAACGACCCCTTCTTCAGATATAATGTGTCCCAAGTAATGGATCTGCCTTTGGTAAAAAGAGCACTTGCTAAGTTTTGCGTACAGCCGGTGTTCTCTCAACACCCGCAGCACCATTCTCAGGTGTTGCTCATGTTCTTCCTCTATCTTGGAATACACCAAGACATCGTCCAGGAAGACTATGAAAAACTTGTCCAAACAATCTCTGAACACTCCATTCATTAAGCACATGAAAACAACAGGCGCATTGGACAGCCCAAACGGCACCACCGTGAACTCATAATGACCATATCTGGTTCTAAAGGCGGTCTTGCTGATGTCCTCATCCTTTATTCTCACTTGGTGATATCCTGATCGGAGATCTATTTTCAAAAATATTTTCACATCCTTCAACTGATCAAAAAGATCATCAATCCTTGGCAAATGATACTTGTTCTTGACAGTGACCTTATTCAACTGTCGAAAATCAATGCACAACCTCAACATCCCATCTTTCTTCTTCACGAATAGGAATGGGGCTCCCCATGGTGACACACTGGGGTGAATGTAACCTTTCTTTAGTAGCTCTTCGAGCTGCAATTGCAACTCTTTCATCTCTGGCGTACTCATTCTATAAGGAGCCTTCAAAACTAGAGCTGCTCCAGGCATCAAATTTATAGAGAAATCAATGTCCCTCTTCGGAGGTAGTCCAAGTACCTCCTAAAATATGTCCTTGAATTCCTTGAGTAATTCGTGGTCTTCCAGATTCGATACTACATCTCGGGATGCTTCTTCCTCCCGAGCTGCAATTAATTGAAAGCCTTTCCGGTAACATTTCTTCAGCTGCATGGCTGAGATTTCCCTCACATCCACGACTCTGGGAATTCCTTGGATTGTTACCTGATTTCCCTCCTTGTTCAGGCATGTAAACCTCTTATTGCGGAAATCCAAAAGGGCATGGTGCTGGTCCAACCAGTCCATTCCAATTAAGCAATCGTATGAGCCTAAAGGCAGAATGTTTAATTCAGCATTAGTGCTCATTCCTTTCATGTCCACTGAACATGACTTAACCAATTCAGTGACCTTCCTCTTGGTCCCTATGGCCAATTGCACTAGCCAAGACTTCTCATGTTTGCTTCTCGTTAGATGCAAACTTTCCACCACTCTAGGATCTACATAACTATGGCTAGCCCCTGAATCAATTAAAATAACAAGTGGCCGATTGTTGATCATACCTTCCACTTCAATCATGTGCGATTGAAATTCTGCTTGCTTGTTGTTCAGGGCTGCATAGATCCTCGACATTCTGCTGCCCATATCCTCCACTATTTCATCTTGTTGAATAGTATGTACAGTTCTCGCTTTACCATTTTTATGGGGACAATCTCTGTACTTGTAGTTTCCTTGACAGCCCCAACACTGAATGGGCGTCTATCTCTGTCTTTGTGCTCATTCTTCAGTCATTCTCAGCTCTCTAAATGATGGCTATCCCTGAAGACTGTTTCTGAAAAAGGAAGGCTTGTTTCCCTTCTGCCTATGTTCCTTCTTAAATTTCCTCTAATCATTCCAAGCCTTCCGAAGGATAGGCCTTTCTCCTTGTTGTTCATACAAGCATTTCTCCCTTCTTATGGTTTCTTCCATGGTCTTAGGATCGTCATATTGAATCTTGTCACTCATGGAAGGTGGAAGTCCACTCAGATATCTCTGAATCTTGACAGCCTCATCTTTGATGAATGGAACATACTTCAATAGTTCTAGGAAACTTCGATCATACTAGTCAATAGTCATGCTGCCTAGCCTGAGTTCGAAGAACTCCTTCATATTTCTGTCATAGCATATTTTAGTCAGGTATTTCTTCTCGAAATACCTCTTAAATTCCTTCCAAGTGACCTCTTTCTCTCTGATGTGCTGCACCTTCACAAACTGATCCCACCACATGGATGCTTTTCCTTTCAGTTGGTACATTGCAATTCTTTCTTCTGCATGGGCGGAATAATTCTGCAGTTGGAAGTATTTCTTCATGCCAAGAAACCATGTCTCGGCATCTTCCTCCTTATTATGTTCTCCATCGAATGTTGGAGGCTTAATCTTGTTCATCTCCCCTTTCAATTCCTACTTTCCAGATTTTCAATGTTTTTTGGTAGGGGACAGGCTTGAACTACTGTGTGTCTTCCTGTCAGAATGTCTTTGGGAGTGACTAAGATGTCAACTACCACTCCTCAACCTACTTCTTCTCCCATGGGTTCTACAACTCTCCGTCGTACTTGAGTCTCTTCCCTTCTCAAGTTTCTTCTCTATTCTTTCCAGGCTCTTCAAAATTTTTAAGTTTAATTCACCCTGTCGATCCCTGACTTTCATGAGCTTTCGACCATCAAATCAGTGAGCCTTGGCCTCTCTTTGCAATCCTTCAATGATTTTCATTATGTGTCCTTCCTTATCCTTCTCTTTTCCATGCCCATTGGAGTTCAATCCTTCGACTCCCAGGTTGACATCCTTTCCTTCTTGTTCGTCTTCTGTTTCGGGGGTAATCTGCACTTTTTCCCACTCCATACTCGGCGTTGGTTAACTGGAGTCCTGACCTTCATTGAACTCTGCACACGCACTGTGCAATTAAATTCGAAGTTTTTCAGGCCATTACTCCTTATGGAACAATCCATAACATTTATAAGCCAATATGAACAAGAATGAAAGACATTTTGATTCAAATAAGTTTTCTGAACTCTCGTTCGGTTCTGCAATTTTTGTGTTTTCAAAACTTTCATTTTCGACACTTCGAGATTTCAGAACTTCAGGTTTCAGGGTTTCGTCCCATGAGGCTTTCCTTTCCAAACCCCCCGAATTCTGAAATTCTGATTTACGTTACCCTCCGGGCCCACATAGTACAGTGGTCACCCACAACTACGGTGACACATGGCACGTTAATGAGGGTCCACGTCGCTTTTCTAACGACATCATCGGTTCCACCACTCTCACTTTTCTCCGTTCCCATGTGACCGTGGGTCGTGATCATGGTTCAAATAAACATAGTGCCTCTTTGTTTTTCATGCCTCGGCGCTATAGTATTGTCAAACCGTTTGACTTTGCAACCACCGAACCCCGACAGGGATAACGACCAGCCAATAGGGAAAAATCCCTATAGGGTTAGCAAATGGCCAATGAGAAAAGGCCTCGTCGCACGGTTAAGTGGAGTACATGTGGCAGAGGGGAAATGTGGCATGGTAGACAATAGGACAGGAGGGGGCCCCATTTCACATGCCACACTATTCCGGACCCCTCCCCCCCCCATTAAAGGCAGAATGGCAAGGGGGGTCTAGAATTCACCTGAGCACCATTGATCAAGGTGAATTAATCTCAACCGTTCGAGAGTTGCATGTCCGATTCTGGACCCCCCCCCCCACCGCTAAAGGTAGAACAATAAGGGGGATCTAGAATGGGACCTCAGTCATAGATCTGGGCGGGTGGACTCTGGCCATCCAGATCTACTTGTTACTTACCTTAATGCACATTCATGCCCTGAATTAAAGCTGACATCTCTTCCTCACATCTAACGTTCGTCACAAACCCTGAGATCCTCCGAAAGAATATCGTCCGTTCATCGGGTTTATCATCACGAGAGTCCAAACTCTCGATCATGAGACTCCCAAAATCTCGATCCCTGGTTTCCCAATGCACTTAATCTCTCGACACGTAACCTCCATCCATCAGACGGTTCAGATCTATCCCAGGGTTTTCACCACGAAAAATCTCGAGCCCTCGTCATCAGGATTCCCGATTTCCCGAAATGGGTAGTCTCACGACATGTGGCCTCCGTTGTTCGGATGGTCTAGATCTATTTCGGGGCTTTCGTCTCTATTCACTGGGGTTTTAACCCTCAGATATCTCTTAACATATCCAACGGTTGTCGGTTTTTCCAGCCGAGATCTGATGGCTCAGATGGTTCCTAACTAATTCGGGATTTCGCGTATCGCGATTTCCACACTCTTGTGCAATTTCCAAATGTCTTTAAACCCTGTGCACACTTTCCAGATCTAACGGTCACGAGGGTTCACCTTCCCTCCCGAATAGATCCTAAAGCTCCTACACTTCTGGTGTGGAGTCCTCTCTCCCTGTGGACTTATACCACACTAGTGGTGGTTTCATAACGTCGCTATACCTCCTGAGCTTAAAAACTCGTCAAGTAACTCCTTAACATTTTAGAGAAAACCAGGGTCCAAAATTGGCCTTCCAGACCCAATTTCCCCTCGCATTCTCGGTCCAAAGACCGCTCCACTGGCCCATCTAGGCTCATTGTCGAAACCTTGGCTCTGATACCAAACTGTAGCGCACCTTTTCTGACTACCATGGATTAATCTCTCTTAAAAGGAAGATTATAACACCATTCTATACATAACTCACACAAGTATTATATGTTCCACATGCATTCAACAAATAAACACATTTAAGCACAGAGTATTCATATGAGTTACTGCCATAATTAACAATCAATAGCATTTCATACTAATTCATATACACAACTAAAATCATGATAACATAAGCAGCATAGTCCTACAAAACATGATTAAGGCATAATCAGATACTTATCTTTTAACAGTGGTAGAATCCACCAACCAAGTGCAGGTCTTCCACGAACCTCCCAGCCTTAGACCACACTGCTCATCAGCTCAGTAGTGGGTCACCCCCGAGCTGGGACTAAGCTCCACCCCAAGACAAGGAATCCTAGGCTAGGCTGAGGTTACAGGGAAAACAACACATACAATCTAGAAGGGTTCTTCCCAAGATTCCATCTTACGCCCACTACTACCAGACTCTCATTCCCCACATGGATGTTCCACCCGGGAGTATACACATTCACAAGCACAGTCCATCGGTGCTAACCTCCCTCTCTGGGTCTCGACAACAGGTTGGATCAGGAAGTCTCAGAGCCTAAAGCTGGTGCTGGACACTCTCTGGAGGGAACCACTTCCTAGCAAACTCTCTCACCTGGAAGGAGTTGCTCACAGGCCTGACAACCTGCCTCTTCTAACCACAACCACTTCCCTCTCCTGGAGAGAGGGAATACACAGGCTCAATTAACACCTGCACTAGACAACAAATCACCCGCATTCCATCTCTGCATGACCACTACAGTCAACCAGGAATATTGACTCAGACTTCTCAAACAAGCTCAGCAATGGCAGCAAGGTCTCACGGTGTTGATTTTCGGAATTGCGTGACAAGCAATTTTCGTAGGGAATTACACAGACTCTCTGGTGCAGAACGGGGAGTATGAACCAAGATTTTCAGAAAATGAACACATTCTTCTCGGCTCTCAGAATAGAGGGTGTACACAGATTTACAGAAACAAACATAGGATTTTTCTTTTCCGGGCTCTTCGGAACACACGAGGTATTCTTGCGGAGGTTGGGTTTGTCATACTGTTCAACGCCCCCTACATGCTCAGGTAGTTGGGTGGAATGGAGGAGGAACCCTTCTCACGGCTCACCCTGGCTGTTTTATTCACATACATCAGGGTTGACACTTGTCACCCATGAAACTGCATGCATTCCACCAGCACGCATCTCCCTTGCATGTTCTCCCTTGCCAGAAACTTAGGATAAAACATAAAATGCACATGTCTTTTGGGATAATATAAAAATATTATTCCCAGGCTTAAGCCCCCTAGGCTTAGCCCCTAGGCTCAACACTTAGCCCCTTTTCCCACCTTCCAACCCCTAATTCCTTGCCCACTCTGTGGATGCTCAGTCCCCCTTCACTCATTCATCATGGTCGGTCTGCACCTGGCGATTTTTACAATTTTATTAAATGTTATGCATACATACAAGTACAAAATCAGGCCCTTGGCCTCCAACCCTTAGGTTCTCTGGCCTAACAATTACATAAGCCACCAGCTCATAAAAACTTGGCTCAACAGCCTATAAAACATAATTACAATTTCTTTCAGAACATGGTTTGCAACGGGGCCCGGCCTTGGGGACACTACACCCAAGTACAACCTCCCCAGAGTGGGGGTAGGTTCCCACACTACACTTATTTTAATGAAAAATATCAAGCACCTTACCTACAATAAACTCATTTTCACGTGTCTCTAATAATATAGCACAAATTCTTCATCAAGAACACTGATTGAAAAGGGTGATCTCCAATAGAAAATACTTGCAATGCACCCATTGAGTGTATTTAAAATTCAAACTAAAAATGAGTACTTTATATTCTCTTAAGATGGAATTTTATATAGCCTACAAATAACTTAAGTTTAATGATGAATTTGATAGGATGAAAATTTCTGCCCATTTCATGAGAGCAACAAGATGAATTAGATATAAATCACAGGTTGACTAAAATAGACATTTATACTTGATATATTTTCTCCCCATTGCATAATTCAATATTTTATAAAATAGTTAAAAAGGAAAAAGTATCTCCACTCAGAAAAAGTGGTGATTTAGAATCAGTCAACACCTGATTCCTTTATGATGAGAACATGTGAGATGAAAAAATACCCATTAAGCATGTCTTATGTTAGGGTTTGGGAAGTTCTTTAATTAGTTCTTTAAGAACAGGAATGTGGGCCACACTCTTGTCAAACAACGATTAGATCTAGGGAGGCTTTGTGGGTTCCCCAAGTATTATCTTTTATTTGGGTTTCCTCTGTATTTTTCTAGCAGTTCATCCCCCATCTGCAGGCATTTCCCAGCAACAAAAACCTTTCTCGATCTGTTGGAGGTGTTTCCATAGCTTGGAAATGAGTCCAACAAGGTTGTCACTAACTGTCGTTGTGCTCATAATGGGATGCACTGCATGTTTGGATCAACACTGGGATATCTAGGCTTTGATGTTTAGAAGTATAACTACAGAATACACCTAGGCTCTAACATACACCATATACCAATAACAAGTTCTCTTACAACTGCAAGCACTACTCCAATACCACCAAATAGCTTGGGCTATGATACAACTTAGAGAAAAACCAAATTTGTTGAACTCTGATAAAAGAAAATTCCAGGTCAATATCACTAAAAAGTGTCCACACTATCCATAACTTCACATGCTAGAAATAAATCACGCCACTGGTGATCTAAGACTGACATGCTAGCAATAAATCCATGCCACTGGTGATCTAAGACTCCATGAAGGCTGGAATGATTTCCTCAACCAAGCATATCAAAACCCCTTAAATAATGGACCTCATGTGGATCTTTTTAGTATATGTGTTGGATTATTTAGTTAGTGGAATGCCTTTCAATTCCTCATAATGTGGATATGACCATATTCTCTCTAATGACCTCCTAGAACCACTAAAGGCTAGTCATTCCACTTAATAACTTATCTACAAAAAAACCTTAAACCATGGGTCATCCCTCTTCAAAAGCCAACTTATCCATAAAAAGGTGGTTGTTCCTCTAAGAATGCTAACCAAATACCTCAAATTATTGATTTGTTTTTGAAAAGGCATATAATGCTAACTCTTTGACCATGTCCTATATGTATTTTAACCTGTTGTCCTATTTACATGGGTTATTTTCGTAAGTGAACCCGGTTGGTTCGCCATAACAATAAACTTCTTACACCTTTTGCCTCTACTGGAAATGACCTCAGGAAAAAAGTGTTGAGTGACTACTGAAAGATTTTCCACATATTGTTGGAAAAATCCCTCAAAATGATGGCATAATTTTGAGGGATAACACCCTGGAATCATTGCATTCCATGTGGCTATATATTCTTGAGATATTATGTCAAACACGAGACATGAATTTTCTATACATCAACATTTTGCATATATATAAATGAGTGCACTCTCAACAAAAGCATTAAACCCTAATTTTCTTCTAATGTTGTAACTGCGGATCTCCTTAACGTGTTCTACAGCTACCAAGTAGGAAAACACTAGTAGAATAGTAGATATCACGACAGTCTAGTGCTAAATTCAAACTTCTAGCCCATTTGGAGAATAATAGGCCGAATGAGACCAATTTTAAAAGGTTGAATGCCTTTATCATCAATGACAGAAAATATATTACAACATGGATATCAAAAGCACGTAGAAAAAACATCCATAAATAAATTCCATAAGTAGCTTGAGTCTAAATTATCTTAATAGCATGCATTCTAAACAACATTATAGTTTAAGCCCAACTAATCTAAGAAATCGAGGAAGAATGTCTAAACTAGTATTCAAACTAATGCACTTTGTTCCATAGAAGATTTGAAATAATTAAAGGTCACCTCGATGAGAATATTTGAACCTAAGAAGCTTGGATATTTTCTACAAGCTTGTTTGGATAAAAGTATGCCTCATGGTTGTGATTCTGATAGATGTGATGAATGTAGATTTCAGAGAAGTTTAATTTGAGGTTGTTTGCATGTTGAAAACTTCCAAATAGATCCTATAATTATTTGCCTTCTGATTCCCCTTAGCCATTCCACTACCAGTAAAGAGTATCCATAAATATCGATGACCCTCAGTCCTTATAAGGACAATTTCATCAAAATCTAGCAAAACTTTGACTTCTTGATAGTTGTTTGTGCCACTGCCCAAACCACACTCTAATATGATTTTGTGGGAATATGAAGGTGAAGTATAATATATCCTGCTCCATGTGTATTTGGATATTTTGAGGATGCCATCACAATTCCCATAAATGCTTGATGTTTATATTCTTGGATCTACAACTAATCAATTATTTTTCTCTTTTATTGGTTTCCTGAACAGTAGATAGGTCATTTGAATTTGCAAAAGATCTTGTATGGTGATATATTTGCTCCTTGGAATCGGATTTCATTCCTAGTGAGCCATACCACCCACGAAAAGAAACATGGAAGAGGTTGATGTGATTTTGATCTTACCTCTTGATCTTCCAACCAGTTTTCCAATGCTTCTACTGTGTCTTCATCCCATATCTCTTTTCCACTATTGATGGATTTTGTAGTGCTACACACCTCTTTGGTAAAATAGCATTGAATAGAAATTTGATTGATGCTTACAGAATTTTCCATACAAAATGGGCATCTCCCAGGACAATGCAAGCTTATTTTTGGAATATGTCCCAGATCAAAGATCTTATTTTATTTTTTAGGAAAATCCATAGGAAATCATGAGTTTTTAAGGGTGATTAAAGCTTCCAAATATGTTGCTAGTCCCAAGGATCTTTTTCCTCCATTTTTTTAGACCTGAAAGATACCACTCATACAAGACTGTTAAGACTGTTTGGTTTATCTCATAATCTTATTGAAGCCAATTGGAGGGTAGAGACATATTGGTTCCACTCTAGTGCCAAGTCCTTCTCTAGTGCCAAGTCCTTGTTGAGGCCTACATGGGTTGCATTCTTCCATGTCGTTGTCTATCTACCATCATAGTTATTGTCATATAATTCTTCCAAATAAAACCAATTTTTAGAATGTAAGGAAATCAAAGGTTGTAAGAGCCTTGTCATACAGAGGCCTCCTATCCATGAATCATTCCCAATATGGACCTTCTGTCCATTTCTAATTAGCTATGCCAAGGTGATAACCAATGATGGGGAATTCTTCCACTACCTTCGTCTGTACTACAAATCCTCCAGAAATTGATTTTCTAGAGCATCTTATCTAGTCCTCCAAACCCAATGATTCAATATATTTCTACTTCATCACAGTCTTCCATAAACCTTCAATGGAGAGCATTCTCCACATTACCTTTGTATCGAAGGATTGCAAAATGGAGATAACTTTCTACCCCTAGCTTCACTACTTCTTAAGGCTTATGGGGTTTTCC
>JASDQU010735925.1:229409-247900 GCA_032191745.1 Picea mariana | reverse complement strand
GACAATTTTTCCACATAACCTTGGATGACCTTTGTCTAAGGTGCGTGCATCCCTTAGGTGAGTTGGGCGACTCACCTAAGCATGCCTTCCTCTCTTCCATCTGAGTCATTTAAATTTCTAGGGTGCCCAAGTCATGCCCACACAACCGACTTTCAACCAACCAATTTTCAACCGATGGATATGTTGCATGGAACCTTGGTTAATCTCCCCTTGGAACGCTGAGCACCCAAGGTGATTGAGCTCACCCACTACAAGTATGCCTTTGTTCATTGGTTGGACTGAGCTCCTTTTCCACTGAACCATCCAACTGACTCCCCTTCCATTCCAACCAACCCATCATTTCAATGATACACCCATCTCTTCATTTGGTGGAGTGTCCATCTTCTGTCTACGTATTTCGTTAATCCCATGCCTAATTTAGGCCATAAGCAATATTTGGGTGGAGTCGTTCCTTGGCACGATGTGCATCGAAGGAACTCAAACTCTCCTCTATATGAAGACTTTTGTCTCCTCATTTGCACCAAGCATCCTGCCTGCCCGATTTCATTTGTCTTGGTTTGCGGTGGAAATGCGTGCACTCGGTATCGATGCCCCAAGCCTTACAATAGATCTCCTAGAATTGGATGTAGGAAGGAGTTGATCGCATAGTGTTTTGTTTCACCTCAAGGTTGATTTAGCAAGGGGAAAAAACACAAACAATGTTCTTTATCATTTCAATATGCCCACACTGAGGACATCATCGATTCTAGATACCTAGGTGAGTGAGTCTCCTATCTAGAGGCATACTCCCCATGCATAATGACCATGCAAAGATTGTTTTTTAAGGTTCCAAACCTAACTTCCATAAGATACACAACTTGGATAACTAGGTCTTAATTGGACCTAAGACTCTATATTTATTCAAGTAGATATTAAGAGAATGCATCATGCACAAATATCTATAACCATATATAGTCTTGTACTTGGAAACATCTTTTGAATTGTTCTATTTTCAATATCTCCACTGGGCCTAAGGGGGTCAAAGACCTGTCTTGAGGGAAATATCATCATGAAATAAACTCTAAATTATATCAGGATTGGACAACTCAAAATTTCCCTTTAACTCAAGCCATGATTCTAACCAATCCCTTGTTTTGTTGTCATAGAGGTCGTTGATTGAAATAACCCTTTTCTTGTGAAATCTAAGCATTGTAAAAGGTTTTAACCTCCTACATCAAGAATGGAGTTCACTAAATGCAACGACCAATAAAAGATAAGGGAAATATTTGTGAGAGGTCTCCAAATGGACTCTCAAGTCTTCCAAATTATTTGTGCAATAAAGAATATGCTTATCTTAACCAAAACATGAGTAATAATAAGAGACTAAAGAGTAAAACCATACTAGGTTCTTTTGCCTAGAGAGACACCAAGATAAATGCAATTCCTTAGTAGTACCTTCTAGGCCTTTTTTCCATTCATGACTCAAATCACCCAATTGGCACATAAAGATTGAGCATAGACATGGGTATTCAAGATCCCTAGGCTCCCTAATCGCTCACAATGCAACACAAGTTCCAACTTACTTTCATGTAATCCTTTGGTGGAAAAGCTCTCATCCCATATAAAGTTTTCTAAAGTATTCTCCAATATTTGATAGGCTTTCATGGTGGGCACCCAACATTAGGAGTGGTAGATATGGGTGGTATCAAGCACCTTAGTGCATAGTTCATATTTGTCCACTAAAGCTAGAGCTTTTTTGATGCATTTTTTCATCTTCTATTCATCTCTCTAAACCCCCACCTCTCACAACTCAAGCAAGGCTTGGAAGGAAAAGGATATCCTCAAAAAGTTAAAAATTTGGGAAAGTTGAATCTAGGACCATCCTTGCACTACAAGGAAAACACCAATTAGCATATGTTTTAGCGAAAACACGTTTCCTTGCTCTATTTTTAGTGGAGGTAAGTAGGTGAAGGTTTTATTTATTTATTTTTTGGATCACCTGAACAATTCAGGCACACCAATGCACTTTAATATCACAAGCATTGGTGTGTTTATATATATAAACATAAACACACCACATATAACAATTAAAAAACATTTCCTCTTGCACTTAAATTTTGTAAAATACAAACATTGAAAAAAATGTCACATTGTGCATACAAAACTATAAATGCACTAGTGATTATTAATATCTACCATGCAACAATGCCTTGTGTTACAAGGTGAGCTTGTCTTAACTCCAAATAAAACCTTAATTTTGTTAAAAAACATTTTAAAAAATAGACAATGGTGCTCACCTAACCTATAGATGCACTGGTGTGTATAATGCCTTTCACACACAGACACACACATTCTTGTTGGTGCACCAAATAGATTTAATCACATCGATGCATGTTGCTACAATTTGCATCACAAGAGTTTTTGAAAAAAATTGACTAATGGTGCACACAAAACATATCACCACACCGGTGCATAACCTTAATATGCACACCAAGGTAGATATTCTTGTTGGTGCACCAAATATATTTAATCACATCGATGCATGTTGCTACAATTTGCATACCAAGAGTTTTTGAAAAAAAATGACTAATGGTGCACACAAAACATATCATAACACCGGTGCATAACCTTAATATGCACCCCAAGGTAGGTTAAAATATTTTATAAAACATTTGTGCCATGTTCACCATACCAATACTTGCACTAGTGTATTGGGATATATAAGCTCACTAGTTCTTATTCATAACTGCAATGCAAATGTGCATCCTGTTTTAAGGCACTCTAGTTTTAGTTTCAAATAAAAATCCTAATTTTTTAAAAACATAACTAAAAAAATATATGGTGGTGCTTACCTAACCTATAGACACACTAAAATACCATGTGCACCATGTTAGGGCTAACATTTTTTTAAAAATTTGTTGTCGGCACACCAAACATATTTAACCACACCGATGCAAATTTACTACAATCCATGTTGTAATAGGTTTTGAAAAAAATGATCAATGGTGCACATGAAACATACCGCTGTACTAATGCATAACCTTAACATGCACACCAAGGTAGATTACAATATTTTATAAAAACTCTATGTCGGGTGCCTCATAACAACAAACACATTGTTGCGTTGGAATATAAAGAGCATCATGGTAGGGTAAAAAAAACAAAAAAATACCAAACAAAATTTTTATTTCTACTTTCGCTCAACGCTTCAAACTCATACAAGAATTGGTGATCCCTATCCCCCTACAAGTGCCCCATTATTTGTTGTGATTGAATTGCCAAATTTCACCATTCCTCCTCTTCGATGATTAGTTTGTGTTCATTTTAGATTTTTTCAAAATCTTCAAAATATACATTTTTTATTTACATAGAAACCATGCCTCCTTGATGGAGAAGAGACTAGGTAAATTGATTTTTTAATTTACACTTTCAACGATCTAAGATTAGCCTTTTTTTTTTCTTCGAAAAAAATACCATTGTTATGCCCTTGTGTTTTTTCATACTAATGCTCGATGCCTATACAAGTTGCATTGATAAGCGATGCCCTTGTTGTAACCCTTGAGATGTTTCTGGCTAAGAAACTATGCCAAGGCATCCATTTTACTTTGATTGATTTTTTGTTATGTTTGTCTCTCCTAAAACAGAGTATTTTGCTGATTTACCGGGATTTAATTACTAATCTTTAATACTTAGAGATCAAGATTTGAGGGCACAATTTCTATGTTCAAACAATTAAATCTTTTAATGAAAGAAGAATTAAGAACAACACAATTGAATCTAAAATAATGTATCTTTTTTGATTACCCTTAAAGTAGAAGAAGTGATTAAAGAATATGCAGATGTACTAAAAATATAAAATGAACATAAAGGAACAATTATTCTATTCACAAGGCATAAAGAATTAAGCACAAGTCTTTTCAATACTCATAATATATTTGAGAAATCTATGGCTTTAATGATTCCTTTGCAGTTGTAATAGTAGTGGTCGTACTAAATTATCACAATTATAACATCAAATACATTCAAGAAGAAATTATGGATATGAAGATAACATAAAGAACAAGAATCACATGAACTGAGACATAGAAATTTATAATCACTCAAAGCCTGCAAAATTTTGTTAAAAGATATAGTCTTTTCCAGAGCCAAAAATCTCTACTACATCGAGTCTTTTATAGAATTTTGTACATATTATATCATAACCACTTGTGGTTATTCGATCCTATTTCACAGCTACTCATATACAAAAAGATCTTCGACTCCTAAAAATAGGAAGATCTGGAAGACAACTGTTCAAATCCCTAATTTTCTTCAACTGTCTTGATGTCTCATTCAATTAATAGCTGCATGAGAAGCTTCCAATTTTCGCTTGATGGATAATTGAATTATTTCACTTTCCCATATGCGATATCTAACTCAATGTATTTCTTGTATGTAGGAGGGATTGAAAATAGATTTTTTATTTTCCAGAGTAAATAAAAATCGTCTATGAGCAAATCCACAATAGTTTTCCCTCTCAAAGTGTCGACCATTCCTTGAAATTTGTCTTCATTTTCTCTAATTATGAATAAATTATTCCTATAACTTTCAAATGATAAAAGCTTCCCTTTATCATCTCATGCTGAACGTAGTCCCATTTTTAGTAGATTTTAAAACTCGTTGGTGAATGATTCAATGTTTCTTTTCACCATTATACATTTATTTTGAGCTTGTTGTAGCAAAATTATTTTTGTGAAAATATTTTCAGCCTCCATCACCATTGTGGTTCTCTCCTTTACACCTTTACTCTTCAATACTTCTTTGGAATTAGAGTTTAGGAACTTGATAACCCTGGTAGCAACATGAGGCTTGGTTCCTAACTCCTGAAATGATTTCTTTATAGTTTCATCTGCTTCATATGTCAAAATGATTTCTTCATCAATTATTTTGAAGTAATGCCAAATATGGCCAACTTTAGCAATGATTGCATCCCAGATAATGTGTTTGAATCCTATCAAATATGGTTTTCTAGATAATTATCTGCAACCGTTCAATGTTTGTTAGCATCTTTGCTTTCATCTTCTGGTATTCTCCAATAATTTTATCTTTATCCTTGATTTCTTCATTCCATGTTGAAATTATTTTATTCAACTTTTCAATTTACTCTCCCATTAGGTTCATGTCTTCTAGTGCTCTTGATAATCCATCTGTCAGGTCTGCTGACTCTATCATTTGTTAAGAAGAATATTATTTCTTCAGGAATTCAATTGGCTTCTCGTACATTTCAATTTGGTCTCCTAATTGTATCATTTGTTTCATAATTTTTCCCTTTTCTTTTTGTATTACCCGCAACTCTGGAGTTTGAACATGATCAATTCTAGGAATATTGAGCCTTTTCTTGAGTGCCTAGATTTTTGTATCTTTTGTTTTCATCAAAGCTTGCACGGATGTTGCATCTTGTGTATTAGCTCCTAGATTCATTACCCACTACTCCAATTCCTCCACTCTTATCTACTTAGTTATATTATCTAACTTTTCATTTTTTAGTTGGATCTTGATCTTTTCATTTATAACTTGTAGATTATTTATTCCAAGGGTAGCTATCATCACATCTTTGTTTAACATCTCTCCAATTGTCTATGCAAATCCATTTTATCTAGTGGGTGAACTGCATTAAGATCAATAGATATATATTTGTAACCTTGTTTTGCTCTTTTGGTTCCATCACTGTTATATTAAATATACCCTTTTCATAGTATACAACAGATAACATTCTAGTCTAAGATTTCTCTTGATCAAATATTTTAGGAAGAATGTTTTGTTTAATCTTTGCACCCATATTCTTGGTAGCCATGAACTGATGAACATGATCAATTTGTTTTGATTGATCTGAATCCAATGACTCTTTTCCACTTTGTCTTTCTGAATTCTGAGGATTTGTTGATGATGACACTTCTACCACTACATTAGGTTCTCTGATCACTGGTGTGGATTCTTCCTGTGATTCTTGATCTTCATATTCATTTAGTACCTCTTTCTTTTGCCTTTCTGCTGACCTTTCTTCTTTTGTTTCTTACATTTTTGAAGCTGATCTTGTATTATTTCTTTTGTATATCTTCTCAAATTGTTGAGGGGTCTCTGTTACTAGAGACATTGAAGGTTGTTGTGGAACTTTTCCCTGGATTTGCAAAATACTCTTCACATCTTCACAAGTGTTTTGGTTTGCTAGTAGCTCCAATTGTTATTTTTGCTAATGTTGATAAGGAACTTGTCCATGTGCAATCCTTTTTGAAGAAATCCTAGAATCAGGATCATACACCGATATTTATCCTTGCTGGAAACCCATGTTCTTGAGAAAATTTTCTACTACTTGCAAAGCTCCTCGAGTATTGAAAATAAAAGGACCAACCTCTTTTTTCAATTTAAAACTAGTTTTATACTTTCTTGATACAAAATGCATATAATAAGAGTCTAATCTCTATCTAATGTATTCCAATGCAAAGATTCCGGGAGTCAAGAAAGTAGGTAAAAGGAAAGGTTGAAGTTCGAAACCATAAACTCTAGTTTCTGTGTGATTTTAAATAAAGTACTAGTCTCCTACTCTCTTGTCAGAACTCAACTATAACAATTTATTACATTCTGGAAATACTCTAAGAGGCATCTCATCATGTATAGTCTCATAAGACTTTGACATGAACCAGTTAACATATTTTGAGAACCCAAAATTTTGAATTTTTTTCTTTATCAGAGAAGTCCAATGAATTACTAAGACTGAATTACAAATTTCATCTTCAATTTTTAGTTCAAGATGTGAAAAGTGAACAACTTGGGAAAATAAAAAGAGATGGAAAAGGTAAGATTGGTTTCTAAAACTTCTAAGAGTTTCAAACTATGACAGTTGATGATGATCTTATCAACTAGAAATGAGGCATAGTTGAATTTAGTTAAGGGTTTCATTATAAATGGAAAAATTGACATCATGCACCCTAAAACAAATTCATCAACAACTTGGTCACCGTCTTTCCCTAAAATGACAAATATCAATGAAATGATCTTTCTCAAAGTTTCAGGAAATAAGCTAGCTTTAAGAGTAATATTGTCCGCAGGGACGTTAAGATTCTGGCATAGATAAGTTTGTAAAAGAGTAACCCTATTCCGAGAATTTAACTCTCTGAAGCATTTGGCTAATACAATTTCATATAACGTTTCACTATTAGTGTTTAAAGGCCATCGTAGCATTTCAGAAATTCACTGGGGATTTATTTCGATAAGCACAGACCCATGTTTAGAAATAACAACTCTCTTCGAAGGAATGTAGTTTTAAGGGAACCAGACCACAAATTTGATAAATTCATACACTTGGGCCACTAGAAATGTTTCCAAAATCAGATTCCCAAGCATGGTAATGGTCAACTAAATCCCTAAAGTTAAGGACTGCTAGCTGGTGTATTTCAAATGAGTCAAACGGTAGAACTAGATCAAAAATATCTTTGTCCATATCAACTAAGTATTCCTCCTCAATATTTAATGATTTCTTATCTTTAATCGACTTATATGATTCCATTTAAACAAAGAAAAGCTTGGGAAGGCAAAAAATATTTCAATTTACCTCGGAGAAATGTGCTTCAGAATATACTTGGACCGAATTGATAGGTTTCATTGGTAAGTTGAAATGCATTATCAACGTTAAAATCTTCATGAATTCAACATTAACCAATAAAAATTTTCACTTTTACCTTTTAAAAATGAACTTGAAGACATGGCGACTTTTAATTGGTGAAGAAAATTGAATTTAAATATTAAAAATTGAATAAACTACCATTTCACCTTTTTCGTGCTTGCTCACGTCACCTGAACACGCATTAATCTGCCATTAATTGCGAGGGGGCCTTGAGTGGTTTCACTAACCATAGAAGAGGGGGGGGGGCACAATTGATAATAGTGCGACACGTCATGCGGGTTGAAACCATGGTTAAGTTTCACAGCCCCCTTGCCCTTTTTTAAACATCGAGCATGCAAAGGAGGTCGTAATTGATCACTTGATCAATCTGCAATACAACACTTTTTATTAGAAAAACCGGATAATATAAACTTAAGACCATATATAAATAAAACTTTATAAAAACTAAATATATTAAATTCCTATGATATTTTAAAACCAAGCTAACTTTTAAGATTGATTCAAGCATTATTTACAAAATATTTTGAAATAAAGAAAATCTAAAAATGAAAAGTTACATAACATCCTATCTAACTTATTAAGAAATAAATCTAAGTGTTATTTCTAAATGCTATGAAAAATTTAAACTATGTTACAACATCTGGCTCCAATTGGGGATGGTGTCTCCATTCGAGGCACTAAATAATTGCAGACCATGTGCCTTTACTGGGTTATGAAGTCATTATTATGGAAGAAAACTAATTAAAAATTCTTAGTAAATATTAATTTGTCTCTTAAACAAAAATAAACCTTTTCTTCTCATTTGTATGATTAATCTATAATTGAAGAGTTTGAACCACTAACAATTTTAGAATTTAACATGTTTTTATAGAGTAAGACTAAAGCATGATAAAAAAATTTCACTCATTCAACTTTACTCAATAATTGTTTACGGTAATGCAGTCATAAATTTTGGATAAAGAGTCAAATTTATAACTAGTGTTTAACAACTCAAGGTATTTTAAAATTTTAAAGATAACTATTAAGGTCAGAACATGGTTATTTCTAAGGTAACTAGTTTGATTGAGTAATAAACTAGAGATACTCATTTCTAATCTTTCTTACCCTCATGGTGTTGCTACATTTCCAAAATGCATCCATAGCCTATGGTGTAGTCACCCCGACATCATAGGCCTTGCTTCACTACCAATGAGCATCCATAGCCCCGATGAAGATACCTGCATTTCCCAATTGATTTTCCTTTGACCATATCTTTCAATTTGTTTGACAGTTTGCATGAGATGGGGACAATCGATATGTTTTCACACTATGTTTATCAAGGATGAGTTATAAATACCTGAGTGATAAAGTATACTCATAATGATTTTCATTTCCTCGGTCCTAACTCTATCTTTCCAAAATATACCAATTTAATAGCATGTCGTGAGTAAAACAACCGGTTATAAAGTTGAAACTAGAGCCTCTCTCTAGAAAGGATTACCCAAAACATAACTTTTCAACTTTCATGAGGAAATAACAAAGATGTTCTCCTTTTTGGTTTTTAAAGTAACATGTCAAAATCTTCAATGAGAGTTTGAACAATATTTTCTATTAGAATTTAAAATTTGATAACATGAGGATTTATCTATTTAAAGAGAATATTTATCAAGCAATGTAATATCTGAGGAAATAACATTATAATTTTTTGTTTATTTGGATCATTCTTGATGATTGATGAATCTTCATAAGTCATGCTTTTTTTGATGAATCTAAATAAGTCATGCTTCAAATCCGATTTTTTTTTTTTTTAAATATTTATTTAGAAATCCTTTTGAAAAATGAAAAAGTAAAACTAATAAAAATGGTTATATATAATGAATGAACAAATAAAAACTTTTAAAATTGAATGAAATGTTTCAAGAACCACCCATTCACATGCAATTCCAACAAATCTCCTTCCAAATTCTGAAGGGAAAATGAGTTGTTTCCTTCAAACTTTCCATATTTTCCATGATCTTCTCTCCTGCTATCCCATCTCAACACTAAGTCACCGGGAATAAAATTTCTCTAGTTTTCTCTCCTATCAAAAATGACTTTCATCTTGTCTTGATATTCCTGAAATTTCTCATTAACTTGTTCTCTGGTTTGTTGTACTTGAATCAATTGGTTCATTCTACTAGTAAGATAATTAGGTTCTTCTTCACTGTCCTACAACAATTTCATCACATGCAGAACAAGATTAATAGGAAGTACAACATCAATGGCATAAGTTAATTGTAAAGGAGATATACCTGTGGATATTTTAGTGTTGATTATGTTGGCCCAAAATGAAAATTTTAAATGAGAATGCCAAGCCCTTTTATTATCAGTTAACACTTTCTTAATCACTCTCATTAAACTCTTTTTTGATGATTTTGCCAATCTGTTACCCTTAGGATAATAGGTAGTAGAGTGTCCAAGAATGATGTTATATTTCTGACAAAAATCTATCATTGCAAGAGATTTAAAAGCTTGATCATTATCATTAATGATTTTCCTAGGACATCCAAATCTAGCAAGAATATTTTCTTCAAGGAATTTGATGACAACTGCATCAGTAGAAAATTTGGTAGGAATTTCTTCCACCCATTTAGAAAAATAGTCTGTTGCAGTTAAAATCCACTTATGTTGTGCACTAGATGTAGGATGAATGTCACCTATGAAGTCTAGGCCAAATTGTTGAAAAGGAGCTTCGTAGTTTATTGGCACCAATGGTAATGAAGGAAGCTTTTCTTTACCTGCAAAAATCTGACATTCTTTACAAGATATTACCTTTGCATTCACTTCTGAAAATAAATTTGGCCAATAGTAGCCCACTCTCAAGTTTTTGTATGTTGTGATTCTTTAAGCATGGTGTCATCCACATACGTCTTTGTGAAATTCATCTGTGATCCCCTCAGTCTCTTCTTCAACTATACAATTTTACAAAATTCCCAAAGGATATTTCTTATATAGTTTTTCATCTATTATGCATTACTTGATTGATTGAAATTTGAGAGAAATAGCTTTTGCTTGACTGAAATCAGTTGTACATTCAAAGGTTTGTAAATAAAATTCAATGTCTTTGTACCAAGGAGATATATAAAACTTGTCATGTACATTTAATAGAGGTTGTTGCAAATCTGCTTCCTCAAACTCTACTGAATGATGTTCCTTCATTTCTGAAATCTAATTTATTCCAAGAACTCTACAATTTGATTATGCTAAAAGATTTGATAAACCTTGACCTTTAATCAATTTTTTTGGTTTTATTTCAAGGTCGTACTCCTGAATTTTGGCTATCCATTTTCCTCTTTTACTATCACTATCAGGTTGATTCAAAATTTCTTTCATTGTGCTACTAGGTACATATGCAATTATTTTGGAATGAAGAACATACAATCTACAGGATTTCAGATCTTTAACCAATGCATAAGTTTTTTTTCAATGATGTTATATTTGAGTTCATAATATCTAAAACTCTTGCTAAATAATACAATTGGTTGTTCTTGGTTTTCCTCATTTCTTTGTAAAAGAACTACAACAATATTGTTACCATAGGAAAAAGAGAATATAAGAAACTCCTTTGAATAATCTAGACTTATCAGCACTGGTGCTTCTCCCAAGGATTTCTTAATCTGATCAAACAAATATGTGGCCTTTGAAGACCATTTAACCTCACTATCCTTTTTTAGAATGTTTGTAAGATCCTTTACGACTTCAACAAAATTAGGAATGAATATTCTCAAATTGATTTTTCCAAGAAATGAATGGATCTCTTTCTTGTTTCTTGGTAGGATGATAACTTTAATTACTTCAACACGCTGAGGTTTAATATTTAATCCTTCCTTTGAGACAATATGTCCGAGTAGTTTTCCTTCCTGCATAGAAAAATGTGATTTCTTAGGATTAAGTGAAAAACCATATTTTTTGCATTTAATAAAAGTTTGTCTAAGATATTTTAAATGCTCATCATTTGCTTTAGAGAAAATAGTCTGATCATATAAATAAATAATGATAAATTTATCTTTCTCTCCAAAAAATGCTATGCCCATCACCCTCTGAAATATTGCTCCTGCATTCATTAGAACAAAATGAATTTTTGTCATACATAAATGTTCTTTAAGGTGTGGTAAATGCAATCAACTCCCTATCTTTTTCAAGAACAACAATTTGGTTATAACTTGAAAAACCATCAATCATAGAAATCGGATTAGCTCCTACTACCTTTTGCAACACATGATCCATTTTAGGAAGAGGGTAATTATCCTTTAATCAATATCTATTAAGATTCTTAAAATCAACATAGATTCTAATTTCACCATTTTTCTTTCTAACATGTACTAAATTTGCAACCTAGGAAGAATATCTAAGAAGAACTATGATTTTTGCATCTAACAATTTTTTCAGTTCCTTTTCAATGACTGGGAAAAGAATGGGATTTACACGTCTTAGTTTCTATCTAAATGGTTTAGATCTCACCTTAAGTGGAATTCTATTTTGAATTATGCTAGTATCATAACTCTTTAGATATTCATATGTCCATGCAAACACTTTGATAATTTCTTTAAACAAATCAACATACCTAATTTTCTGATCAACAGGTAGAATTTTTGAGATCTTGATATTCTTTGGTTCTTGTTTAGTACCAATGTTACAGTCTTATACTTCTTCAATTTGAGGATGAATAATAGGTTTAACAACAACATCTTTATCAAAAAATTTCTCTAGGGGAACTAATCCTTTTGTAATGTAATTATCTCTTAATACAATCATTTTATGGTTATCAATCATATTTTTCATTTTAGATTATGAATGACTATCTTGATTAATTTGTTCATTATCTTTGTCATCCTCTTGATCAATATGAGTTGCAGAAAATTCATCAACCATTTCCAAAAACTTTTTAATCTATTCATCATCTTCAAATACCTACCAATGTTTAACATTATTAGGGATTGAAGGTCTATACATCATCTCCACTTCATAATTTAGATTAGGAACCTCAGGAGGCTTGAAAGTACTCACTTCTATTGCTAATGAATCATCATGTTGATTAAAGTGTCTTGGAATTGCATGAATTTTAAATTACAAAAATAAGTTTTCAATTAAGTCCTAGCAAAATTTCTATAGGATCTCATCCTAGGGTGTTTGTCTTGATAAACCTTCCTTATTTGTTTAACAATCAATTTTGCATCACCATAGACTATGAGATTTATAATTTTCACTCTCCTAGATGCTTCTAGACCTAATATTAAATCTTCATATTCACACACATTATTCGTAGAATCTGTTTCAAATTGCAATCTAAAAGAAAAATGGAACAACTTCATAGAAGGTGAAATTAAAAGTATACCAACGCAAAAACCCTCCCATGAAGAAATTCCATCAAAATACATTTTCCACATTCCATTTATAAACTCATCATCTTCAACAAAAGGAGTATTTACAATTTCTGTACAAACTTCTGGTTCATTATTTACAGATAAAATGAAGCAACCCAGGTCTTAGTATTTTGAGTAGACAGGATAATTATTGGGATGATTGGGGTCACTAACTATGTAAGAAATATTGGTTTCCCCATAAAGTCTCCCGGTTTCTCCACCAAAATGTTGTAGAATTTTCTGGATAAAACTATGTATCAAGTTTCGAAATGTCCAATGTTTCAAGTGGACACTCCACCCATAATTAGGGACATAAGAAGCTCATATGGTGGAAAATAGTGTGTTGAGGTTTGTATTTAAATATTAAGAGAGGACGACGACTGTTTAAGAAAGGAGAGAGGGAAGTAATGAAAAATAGAGGTTGAGAAAAAAAGTAATGAAAGAAGATAAAAATAATAATAAAGATGAGAGGACTAGGGAAAGTTAGTTGAAAGCACAAGAAATAATATTAAATAATTAAAATAGACTTTAGGTAAAAATTGAAGAAAGTAATAAAAGAAGATAATAATAAGATAATAATAATAATAAAGATAAGAGAATTAGGGAAAGTTAGTTGAACAATAGGGACGAGAAATAATATTAAATAATTAAATTAGATGTTAGTGTAATAAAGATAAGAGGATTAGGGAAAGTTAGTTGATAAATAATTTTAAATAATTAAAATAGACGTTAGGGTTAATTGTTTTGAAGAAATTAGAATGCATAAGAGAAGATGGATTAAATAATTAAAATAGGCATTAGGGTAAAAAATTGAAGAAATTAGCCAAAGGGTTCAAATCTCTTGTTCCCCCTTGGGGTTAGCCTCCGTAATCAGGGTCGATGGTTTATCCCATTTACCATCCACGAAGTGGGGAAGTACTCTGAGGGTTTCCCAAGATTTCTTCCATTGGAAAAAAAAATTGAAGAAATTAGAATGAATAAGAGAAAAATGAATTAAATAATTAAAATACATGTTAGGGTAAAAGTTTTGAAGAAATTAGAATGAATTCTCTAATTCATTCTAATTTCTTAAAAAAAAAAAAAAAACATTCCTCAGAAAAAAATGTAATTTTATTCATCCAGAGAGACAAAATTACATTTTGTAGGTGCTAGATGAGCACATTCAGGAGCATGAAAAAGTGTGATGGTTTTGCACTAGAGAAAATAATGATCTGTTGATAGCTTTGTTGTCCATATTCTAGTGATCCAAAGTCATATTCTTAAGATCCATATTCTAGACATATGCTACTATTATATGCATATTTAGAGCTGCATGTTACATCGAGAAATAAAATACATCCCAGGGAGGGCACCAGAAAAACTGATTCTAATAATCAAGAACAAAAAAAAAAACAGTAAAATGTGAATTTAGTGTGCTGAAGTTTGAGTCGGTCTTCAATGAAAGGTCTGTGGAAGAAGTCCCGAACTGTATCTCCTTGTGTTTTTGAAAAGTTCCATTGTCTAAATGTGAGGTTGAGCCCTTCCTTGGACAGTTCATATGCTATGGTATTCTTGTCCCTGTAAACATGTCAGATAGAGAAGAAGTCAAAAGTATCCAACAAATTGCAAATCTCCCTCAGTATAGGCTACAGAAAAATATTGTGGCATGTCTGTGTTTTCTGAGCCCATTTTATTATATTCATTGAATCGCCAAAGAGTTGTATGGATTGTAGTCCATACTCTTTTGTTGTTTTGAGTAGGAGGAGAGTCATCAGTTTTGCATAATTGTTTGTGCCTTTGCTCAGTCCCATTTTTATTTAAAAGGAATGTGAGTCTGTGAGATGTAGGAGTGAACCCCCCCAACAAAGAATATTTTTTCAAGTCCCATCAAAGAAATCCTAGGCTATGGAATGATCTATGGATGTAGGCAAAGAAGCTCGAATGCTAGGTGCATTCTTTTCCCGGGGAAAGTGTTGCAAAATGGAGAGGCTTTTTGCTGCTACTAATTCGGTTACCGTGGCCTTTTACTGAAATATAGCTCTGTTTCTAGCCAACCATAATCTCCAGTTGATTATGAGTGGAAAGGATTTTAAATTCTTATGAGTGGCTTCAAGTAGCTAGGATTTCCATGTAGATTCTAGCGTTGGTCCATTCCATTCACATTGTTGTCTCAGAAGTAGAGCAATGTCCCTCCAATTTTTTTTAGTAAAAGGGCATGTAATGAGGATGTGTTCTATGGTTTCAGTATCCCCTTTACATAAAGTACACCATCTTGGCCCTTCGATCTGGTGTTTTCTCATCTTGTCCCAGGTTGGTACTTTGTTAAAAAGTGGTGTCCACATGAAAATCTTGGATTTCAATGGAGCTTTGACTTTCCAAAGACCCCTCCACCACCAGATTGGTTCCTGTTGAAAGGATTCAATGCTGAGGGCTATGCATCCCATTTTCGGTGTGTAGACTCCATAAGGGGATTTTTTCCAGACCAACTTGTCATCCATGTCTAGGAGTCTAATGTGGCCCCTTTGAAGAGCAAATAAATAGTTGTCCCACTGAAGTTTTAAATCGCCTTCCATCCCAAGAGTCTCAACACTGTGCCGACCTTGATTCCATATGTTTGTGGAGCCTGGGTCGACAATTTGGTTTAGTTTGAGAAATCCCTGTGTATGTAGGTGGTCCAGTAATTCCTAAGAAAGGGTGTGGGTATTCCCACTTTCTGGCCATGGATCAGAGCCAATTCGAAATTTGTCTCCCCTACCAATTCTCCAATATAGTATGTCCCCAATTATGCGGAAGGACTTTATTACTACCTTCCAAATGATGGAGCAACTGGGTATACTTTTGTTTTCCCGACGGATCCAGTCCCCCATCGAGCCTGGATTTATGTATTTGTGGGTGACCACTTGAGTCCATAAGCTATCTGTAGTGAGGATCCGCCATAAATATTTTGATTCTAAGGATTTTGAGAAGATGAAGATATTTTTTAGACCCCATCCCCCCAAAGCTTTTGGCCGAGCTAGTATGTCCCATTTTTCCCATGGTAGGGTGTAGTGATCCTTCGTTCCAGACTAGATAAAACGAAAGAAGAGTTTGCAGATTTTTTCTAATATGCTCTTGGGAATCCATGAGAGTGACATAAGTAGACCGGGATGGCTTCCAATACTGATTTCGTTAGAGTCAACCTTCCTTCCCTTGAGAGCCATCGGAAAATCCAAAGGTTTAATATTTTCTCTAGCTTTTCCAAAATCCAACTCCAGTCCCCTATGAGTTAATTATTTTCTTTGAGTTGGAAGCAGAGATATTTTATCCCTTGATGAATTTCCTGATTTGGGAAGGGGAAAAGAGTTTTAAAGAGTGTCGTAGTGGCTTCATCAATTATAAATAATGATAAAGTGGATTTTTGAGAGTTTATGATCATCCCTGTTGCATCCCGAAAGAGCTGGAGTAATGTTGCCAGGTTCTCAACATATCTTGGTCTACCATGACACAAGATTAACATGGCATCCATGAAAAGTAGATGTGTGATTTTGAAATTTGTAGAGGTTTCTATACCTTGGAAATCCCCCGAGTTGATGGTCAAAATCAAGGCCCTGCTTAAACCTTCTGCAACTAGGAGGAAGAACAGAGGGGAGAGGGGACATCTCTGTCGTAGACCCCTTCATGAGGAGAATAATGGGGAGGCTTCCCCATTAATAAAAACCACAACAGTTATCGAGGATATACAATCCATTATCCATTTGATGTAAGGCACCTAGAACCCTAGGTGTGTGAGTAGGAGTCTTATGAATGACCAACTTACTTGGTCAAAATCCTTTGAGAGATCAATTTTTAATACTACCCCTTTATACTGTAGAGATCTTATACTATGAAGGCCTTCTTGAGCGACTCCAATTGCTTCGTGTATCTGTTGGCCAATTAAAAAAACAAATTTTTCTTTTGAGATCACCTTCAAGAGTATGGGCTTAAGGCATCTAGAGATGAGTTTTGGCATGATCTTGTATATACAGTTGCACAAAGAGATCAGTCGAAAGTCCTCGAAGGAGAAGAGTTCATCCCTTTTTGGGATTAAGGCCAGGAAAGTTGTGTTGAATGGAAGATGCATCGTTCTGTTCCTTCTAGTTTCTTCCACCACCCGGAGGAGGTCTGGTCCGATCAATTCATAGAATCCAAGATGAAATCCTATCGGCCAACCATTTGGCCATGGGCTCTTGTCCTTTTGGAAACTATGAGGACTCTCCTTTAATTCAACTTCATTGACTTTCATGTAGAGGGCTCTGTTATTCTCTTCGTTCACAAAACTGGGGTAATAGAGAGCCAAACGAACTATTTCAGCGATGTTCACCCTCTAATCCGCTTTGTACAAGGTTTTGAAGTAGTTTTTTCCCATCTCCGCCAAACTTGTGAAGGATGATACAGTTCTTCCTTCCTGGTCCTTCATATCCCAAATGGTATTTGAGGCTTTGCGGCCCTTTGCAAAAGCATGAAAGAATTTTGTGTCTTCATACCCTTGTTCTAGCCATATCACCCTGCTTTTTAGTCTCCAGGTCAGCTAGGAGTTGTTTGCGCCATGATTCCAAAGATTTTAAAGTGTCCTTGGAGGAATCAGATAGGAAACCCATGTCTGCATTATGATATATAGCCTCGATTTGTTCTTATGTGTTTTGTAATTCCCTTTCCTCCCTTTGCCTCTTTTCCTTAGCCCGAGAATAGTTAATGATTTGATTTTTTTAAGGTTGTCCGCAAAGTGTAAACCTATGGGATAGATAGAGATAGGATCAAAAGGACTCTAATTTGACTGAACTAATTCCTGGAAGCTCTCATCCAAAATCCAAGAGGCATTTAATTTAAAAGGTGAAGGGGGTTTGTGTGGCCCTCCCTCCAAAGTGAGCCAGAATGTGGAATGATCTGAAATGCCACCCACTCTGATCCATTTCCTTACTTGTAAGTTTTCCTCCATTAGTGCTTAAGTCATAAGGAAGCGATCAATGTGATTTTCCACCCTTGCTTCCCCTGAACGCATATTCCTCCAATTTGGATTTAGTTTCATGGGGGCGATGTCCAATAGTCCATTTGTCGACATGAAGTGGGTGAACATAGCAGTGAGATGATCCTGATGCACTAAAGGACCCTAGAACTCTGTCGCCCCTAAAGAGAAGTTTATTTCACTCCACAAGATTAAATTGTCAACCTTCAGAATCTTGAGTTTGAGAAGTGATTCCCAGAAGGGGTTTCTGTCGAGATAGGGACTGAAGATGTTGAGTATTCTAAATTCTTTTCCCAGTCCTTCCATGAAAATATAAATTCCTAGACAAGAATTGAGTGCCTAGGATTTGAGTAATTTGATTGATCTATTGCGCCATCCTATGGCTAGCCCTCCAGATATTCCAGAAGCATCTATGCCCGAAAAAGTCCAACCCGGGAGCAAAGAGGCTAGGGTAGAAGAGACTGATGAAGAGTCTGCCAATGTTTCTTGAAGAAGAATAATATCTGGTTGT
>JASDQU010735925.1:214943-229309 GCA_032191745.1 Picea mariana | reverse complement strand
AACGCTTGCAACAGGTTGTGAAGGCTTGACATCTGCAAGGATTTTATTATAAAGTTTGTTAAATATTTTAAATAAATCTGGAACATATTCATTATGTTTATTTTTCAAATTCCCAAACTAAGTCAAGAAATATAAATGATCCTTCTTTTCACCCCATTTCCTAAGGAAAACATATTCTAGTGCATCCCAAGAATCAATAGAATTAGGAGGAAATCCCTTAAACCATGTCCTCACCTCGCCTTCAAAAGTTTGAAAAAATATCCTCATATACACATCTTCATGCTCAATTCCTTTATTATTTGTGAAATCTATCAAAGGTTGATAGACGTTCTAAAGCTATAACCGCATCTTCCCCATTGAATTTAGGTAATACTTTTAGATAATTATGAGGAAAATTGTGCAAATTTCTAGGAATATTTAGAGGTGCATATCTAGCAGCTACTTTATTTAAAACCCTTAGTGGAGGAGGTTTTAGTTGTTGTGGTACGTTCCCTGCCATTACTATATGATCAATTAACAACAATGAGTTTTCAGGAGTGAGAGGATTGAAGAATACTTTAAATTCTTCTTCTTCTAGAGGAACCTCTGGAAATAATATCGAGGAAGTTAAGGGAGAGTGTTTTGGAGAAGTCATAGGAGAAGGTATATGAGATATTACAGGAGATTCTCTGAGAGAATGTGAAATATAATGCTCAGGAAAAATCTCAAGAGAATCAGTTACATAGAGTGATAAGGGAAGTTTTGGAGAACTTGGAAAAGACTCTTTAGGGGATAATGGTGGAGAAAGTTTAGGGAAATTGGTGGGAAAATCTTTTGAAGAATCTTCTAAAGGAATATAATATTTTCCTTTTGATTTAGGATCTATGGAGGAAGATGGTTTAGCAAAATAAGGTATAATATAAGGTGTTGTAGGTATTTGCCTAGGATTTCTCTTAGATAATAGTTTTTCTGGATCTACTACTCCTGTGGTTTTCTTTGGGTCTGGGTTAGTCCTAATTTTTTTCCTTCTTGATGTCAGGATTTAAAATGTGGAGTTTCCAAGTGAAAATTTTATCCTACCTAACTCTTGTTCACCAACAAGGAGAAGGTTTTCCTATTGTTATACCGAGGGAAAAATACAAAATTTCTTAATTTGCTCCTCGGAAAGGGCGCCAAAAGAATGTTGTAACCATTGCGATGTTTCTGGCTAGGAAACTATGCCAAGGCATCCATTTTACTTTGATTTATTTTTTATTATGCTTGTCTATTCTAAAACAAGTGTTTTACAAATTTACCTTAGGATTTAATTACTAATCTTTAATACTTAGAGATCAAGATTTGAGGGCACAATTTCTATGTTTCAGACAATTAAATATTTTGATGAATGAAAGAAGAATTAAGAAGAACAACACTGATTGTAAAATAATGTAGATTTTTTTATAAATATTATTTTACCCTTCAAGTAGAAGAAATTATTACATAATATGTATCGGAACTAGAAATATAAAATGAAAAGAAAGAAACAATTATTTTCTATTCACAAGGAATAATGAATTAAGCACGTGTCTTGTCAATACTCACAGTATATCTGAAAAATTTGTGGCTTTAATGATTCCTTTGCAGTTGTAATAGTAGTGGTCATACTAAATTATCACAATTCTAGAATTAGATACATTCAAGAATAAATTATGGACATGAAGATAACATAAATAACATGAATCACATGAACTGAGACATAGAAATTTAGAATTACTCAAAGCCTGCAAAATTTCATTAAAAGATATAGCCTTTTCCCGAAGCAAAAAGCTCTACTAGATAGAGTATTTTCTAGACTTTTATACATATTATATCATAACCACTTGGGGTTATTCGATCCTATTTCACAACTACTCATATACAAAAATATCTTTGACCCATAAAAATAGGAATATTTGAAAGACAACTATTCTAATCTCCGATTTTCTTCAACTGTCTTGATGACTCATTCATTTAACAACTGGATGGGAAGCTTCCAATTTTCGCTTGATCGATAATTGAATGAATTCATTTTCCTATATGCGATATCTAAGTCAATGCATTTCTTGTATGTAGGAGGGCTTGAAAATATATTTTTGATTTGCCAAAGTAAATAAAAATCATCCGTGAGCAAATCCACAATAGTTTTCCCTCTCAAAGTGTCGACCATTCCTTGAAATTTGTCTTTATTTTATTTGATTGTGAATAAATTCTTCCTATAAAATTCAAATGATAGAGGCTTCCCTTTATCATCCCATGCTCAAGGTAGTCCCATTTTTACTAGATTTTCAAACTTGTTGGTGAATGATTAAGTGTTTATTTTCACCATTATACATTTATTTTGAGCTTGTTGTAGAAAATTTATTTTTGTGAAAATATTTTCAACCTCCATAACCATTGTGGTTCTATCCTTTGCACATTTAATCTTTAGTAATTCTCTGGAAATAGAGTTTAGGAATTTGATAACCTTGGTAGCAACCTGAGGCCTAGTTTCTAACTCATGAAATGCTTTTTTTATAGTTTCATCTGCTTCATCTGTCAAAATGATTTATTCATCAATTATTTTGAAGTAATGCCAAATATTTCCAACTTCAACAATGATTTCATCCTAGATAATATGGCTGGCTCCTATCAAATATGGTTTGATAGATAATTTATTCTGTCACTGTTCAATGTCTTTTAACATATTTTCTTTCAACTTCTAGTACTCTCCGATAATTTTATCTTTATCCTTGATTTATTCATTCTATGTTGAAATTGTTTTCTTCAGCTTTTTCAATTACAAATCCCTTTAGGTTCATATATTCTAATGCTCTTGATAATCCATATGTCGCATATGCTAACTCTATCATTGGTGAAGAATAAGATTCTTTCTTTAGGATTTCAATTTGATTCTCGTACATTTCAATTTGGCCTCCCATCTGTATCATTTGTTTCATAAGTTTTTCCTTTTCTTTTTTTGTTACCTGCAACTATGGATTTTGAACATGATCAATTCCAGGAATATTGAGCATTTTCTTCAGTGCCTGGATTTTAGTATCTTTTGTTTTCATCAGTGCTTGAACAGATGCTACATCTTGTGGATTAGCTCTGAGATTCATTACCTACTGCTCCAATTCCTCCACCATTATTTGCTAAGTTCTATTAACTAAATTTTCATTTTTTAGTTGGTTCCCGATCTTTTAATTTATAACTTGTAGCTTCATTATTCCAAGGGTACCTATGATCACGTCTTTGTTTAACATCTCTCCATTTTTGTCTATGCAGTTCCATTTTATCCAGTGGGTGAACTGCATTAATATCAATAGATATATTTGTAACCTTCTTTTTCTCTTTTGGTTCCATCACTGCTATATTCAATCTACCCTTTTCATAGTCTACAATAGATAACATTTTGGTATGATATGTCTCTTGATCAAAGATTTCAGGAAGAATATTTTGTTTAATATTTGCACCCATCTTCATGGTAGCCATGAACTGATGAACATGATCAATATGTTTTGATTGATATGTATCCATTGACTCTTTTCCACATTGGATTTCTAAATTCTGAGGATTTTCTAATGATGAAACTTCTACCAATACAACAAGTTCTTTAATCACTGGTGTTGATTCTTCTTGTGATTCTTGATCCTCATCTTCATTTTGTACCTCTGTCTTTTTCCTTTTTGTTGACCTTTCTTCTTTTGTTTTTGACATTTTTGAAGTTGATCTTGTAGTATTTTTTTTTGCATATCTTCTCAAATTGCTGAGGGGTCTCTATTATTGTAGAATTTGAAGGTTTCTATGGAACTTTTCCTTGGATTTGCAAAATACTCTGCACATCTTTGTAGTTGTTTTTATTTTCCAACAACTCCAATTATGCTTTTTGCTGATGCTGATGAGAAACTTGTCCATGTGGAATCCTTTTTGAAGAAATTACAGAATGAGGATAATACACCCATATTTATCTCTACTGGAAACCCATGTTCTAGAGAAATATTTCTGCTACCTGCAAATTTGCTCTGGTATTGACAATAAAAGGACCAACCTCTTTTTTCAATTTAAAAATAGATTTATACTTTCATGATACAAAATGGATATAATCAGAGTCTAATCTCTATCTAATGTATTCCAATGCAAATATTTTGAGAGTCAAGAGAGTAGGTAAAATCAAAGGTTGAAGTTCATAACCATAAACTCTAATTTCTGTATGATTTTCAAAAATGTCCCAGTCTCCTACTCTCTTGTCAGGACTCATCTATAACCGTTTGTTACATTCTGGAAAGACTCTAGGAGGCATTTCATCATATATAATCTCATAATCCTTTGACATGAATTGGTTAACATATTCTGAGAACCCAACATTTTGAATATTTTTCTTGATCATAGAATTCCAGTGAATGATTGGGACTAGATTACCAATTTCATCGTCAATTTTTAGTTCAAAATGTGAAAAGTGAACATCTTGGGAAAATAAAAATAGATCGACAAGGTAAGATTGTTATCTAAAAATCCCAAGAGTTTCAATCTTTGACAATTGATGATGGATCTTATCAAATAGAAATTGGGATAGTTGAATTTAGTTAGGGGATTCATTGTAAATGGAAAAATTTACATCATGCACCCTAAAACAAATTCATCAACATCATGGTCGTCATATTTCCGTAAAACGAAAGATATCATTGAAATGATATATCTCGAAGTTTAAGGAAATAAGCTATCTTTAAGAGTAATGTTGTCCATAGGAATGTCAAGATTCTGGCATAAATAAGTATGCAAAATAGTAACTGACCTATTTTGAGAATTTAACTCTCTTAAGCATTTGGCTAATACAATTTCATCTAGCATATCACTATCATGGTTTAAGGGCCATCTTAACATTTCATAAATTGACTGGGGATTTATTTCGATAAGCACAGGCCCATGTTTATAAATAACAACTCTCTTCGAAGGAATGTAGTTTGAAGCGCACTAGACCACAAATTCGGGAAATTCATACACTTGGGGCACTAGAATTTTACCAAATCAGACTCCCAAGCATGGTAATGGTCAACTAAATCCCTAAAGTTTTGGACTGCTAGTTGGTTTATTTCAAATGAGTCAAACTAAGTATTCCTCCTCATTATTTAACGATTTCTTAGCTTTAGTTGACTTAGATGATTCCTTTAAACAACGAAAATCTTGGGAAGGCAAAAAAGATTTTGATTTACCCGAGAGAAACATGCTTTAGAATATACTCGAGCTAAATTGACAAGTTGCGTTGGTAACTTGAAATGCGTTATCGACATTAAACTGTTCATTAATTCAACATTAACCAACAAAAACTTTCACTTTTACCTTTTAAAAATGAACTTGATGATGTGGCGGCTTTGAATTGGTGAAGAAAATAGAATTTAAATATTAAAAATCGAATAAACTGTCATTTCACATTTTCATGCTTGCTCACATCACTTGAACATGTGTCAAACCACCGTTAATTGCGAGAGAGCCTTGAGTGGTTTCACTATCCATCGGGGGGGCAATTGATAAGTGCATGAGACATCATGTGGGTTGAAACCATGGTTAGTTTTTCGCGACCCCCTTTCCCTTTGTTAAATTTCGTGCATGTGGGAGGGGGTGGGGGAATTGAATGAGGACCATCGATATTTATCCTTAATCGCGCTATCAATCTGCAACACAGTTCTATTTATTAGAAAAACCCGATAATATAAAGTTAAGACCATATATAAATAAAACTTTATAAAAACTAAATTATGTTAAATTCCTATGATATTTTAAAAGTAAGATAAATTTTAAGATTTATTAAGCATTATTTACAAAATTATTTTGAAATAAAGAAAATCTAAAAATTAAAAGTTACATAACATCCTATCTAACTTATTAAGAAATAAAATAAATCTGAGTTTTATTTCTAAATGTTATGAAAAATTTAAGCTGTGTTACAACAACTCCTAGGCATTGTAAGTGCATTGAGAATTTGTATATGAAATGTGTGTGAATTCACTATACTCTCTAGTGTGATAATGAATGTAAGGGAGCACCAAGAGCAATCCTCCATGGAAGTTGGTTTTACCACACATCTTTGGTAACTACACTGAGTGATGGTGGTGTGTATATCAATAAATAATTGCATCAACATGGTGTTATCCTATTAGGGTAACACATCATGTCAGTGCTACTCTATTGAGTGACACACCATCATCCAATTTTTCTCTTTTTCTAAGACATGCAGTTCATTGTCATGTAATAGTAGCACTTCTTTTGGTGAACCCATGGATCACTAAGTGCATAGTCAATGGGGCTTGTCTTTCCTATTGGCACATTGAATAGCATAACATATATGTAATGTTTTTTGGTGTTTATAGCAGGAAATATGGCACAATTTATGGTGCTACATATTAATACACATGCATTAGTATTTAGATTACATAGTGGATTGATAATATTTTTAAAATTGTCAAACTAGTTGGTGTGTTAAGTAATTAATAAGCACATTGTTCACTATGCATTATGTCATTTATAGCATCGTAGTGTCACTAAAGAAATTGTAGTGCACCAAGAAAATGAATTTTTATGTAAACGAGACCATTTATCGATTTGACACGTGTTTTATGCAAACAAGAATTTAAGTTCAATATTGAATATGTTATCACCATAACAATTTTCTTTTGATGGAATCCAAGTCTTGAAATTTGGGGAGGAGCTACATTGGTATGGAGGCACGATAGTTTGGAGGACCAGGTCACATATAGCAGAGAAAGGGATAAATATAGCAGAGGCGCGGAAGTTGATGGGGCCCGACGGGCTACAGATCTTGAACAACCCAGATCGACGGTCAGAAGACATATCGGACGAGGAAATAACGTGAAGGTTAATTGCTAGAGAGCCGGCTGGGGAAAATACCGTGGTTTCGGATCACATACATGTGGCACCACCAGAGGCATGTCGGGGACAAAAGCGGTCTACCCAAAACCGCTTTGCCTTGCCCCTGATATCGAAAAGCGCATATAAAAGGAGGGCCATGGTCATTATTTTATGATATTTCAAATCATTTGAACTTTTGAAAATTGGCGCTCCATTCGAATTGAAGCTCAACAGTGAACCAGACTTGTGAATTCTTTGCTAATTCATAGGTATTTTCATCATGGCCATGAATCCTATCATTTTATCCGTAACAGAGCAAGATCTCGCCTCTAAAGAAGAAACCCTAATTGACATGGATTCCAATATATTTGACACAGAAATAACCGTCTCAGCCATTTCTGTATCCAGAGCCAATTTTTTAGATAATGTCGGGAAACAAATACCCTTCCTCAAAGCGGCCCAAGGCTCCATAACCCCTTACGTCATTGAAATCGTGTTCCCTTTCCCAAAATTCATAAGCTGGTGTGCATAACAGTACTTGCAGGAAGAAAAGGTCATTTTGAATAAGTTAGGGTCAGAGTTCTTGTGCAGAGTAGAAAGTCCATCAATTCCACATTCTCTCGATACACCAGAGTCTTCCCTCGTAGTGTCGGAGCCCTTCGAGGAGGAGAAACTAATCATAGTTTATAGGTAATGTCCCCCTGAGGTTAAAACCCTATTTTTACAGACCATTGTTAAACCTGAACATCATTCTGGGAATCTGCCGTTGCCTATGGATGTAAGTGTCATGGTTATTGAGGTCCGGTGGGCCTGTTCCATACTTAGTCATATTTTAGGATTAGATAACGCCAAATTCATAGTAGAGGTCATGTTGGGTTTTCTGTTGAACTTTTTTCAGTCAGAGTCCAGTCAGTCAGTCAGTATCATCTTTGAAGATTTCATCGTCGATAATGTGCACAAATAGCTTGTAAATATCCAATCATTGAGACACTTCAGGTATTACACACATTTGCTGAGAATGTTCCTGGAAACAAATAAGACATAATTCATTGAAGCTGCATTCATCTCAACTGAATGCAAAAGGATCACAATGCTTATTTTTATAAATAAGATCATGTCCAGGGTTTATCGCCTAATCTTCAGCACCGGTCTGCCAATGGTTTTGGAAGAAATGAAACGCTCTTTACAACCCAATCCAGAGAATAGGGTAGGCGATTGGGTGTTGTTTATGCATTCTAATGTAATTTGGGTATATGGTTATCAAGAGGGACCTTACCATTTACCTGTATTCTTGACTCCCAGAGTCTTTTCCCTAGAGTTCATCAGACAAAGGATCATCTCAGAAACAAAAAAAATTATGAAAATGCACAAGGCATCTAACTTAAAGTTTCCTTTCATAATAGGACCCTTTGTGGTAAAGATTAGGTCCTGTTTGCCTCAGATCCAAGACAAGCTCAGTGAATTTGGGTTTACACAGTTACAAGGGAGGACATATGATCCACACCAGGTCATATCTAAAAGAAGACTGATAAGAAAACAAGGCCCCTATGAGCATGATCATGTTGAAGAATTTCATAAACTGGAAAATCTGGAAACCTGTGCAGATATGGAAGTCATTTTGTAGCCTGATCAGACACAACAAATAGAGTCAGCCCTGCAGTAGATCCAGACATAGAAAACCTCTCCAAGGTTGATTATTAAATCTCCAAAGATGAGTGTTTATAACAAGAGGAGTAGTTCAGAGGCCCTGGGTGCCAATAGTCAGCAAAATGTTCCCAAGAAAATAAAAATCACATAGACCCCACAGCTAGTAAACCTGGAGGAGGAAGAACCCAAAGAGAAATTGAGCATGGAGATGGTGGAGAGCATAACCAAAAATGAAGAAGCTAATACAAAGAGCATGCCACAGGGTGAAATCATCTCAAGAGCTTTCAGCAGCAAGAAACATGTATTAATAAGGCATCTAGAGCGGTCTACCAATCCAAAGAAGATTTAGCAAACCAATACATTGTGAAAGGAAATTTGGCCATGAGTGAAATTAGAGATTTGTAACCTAAAGTAGAGAGGATCTCCCAACACAAGTATTCCCTGTTCTTAGTCAGGGATGTAGAAAGAAAGACATTTAACATAGTGGTGGCAGATGAGGATAAAGTGTCTGAAATCAAGCTGCATTATGAAAATATTGGTGCCCCAGACAAGGTAAAGTTCCACAGAAATTCCAGTGACATGCTATATTCAGACTACTTGAGTATGATTTTGAGGGTTTCAAGGCTGACAACCCATGCACTTAAATTGGATGGCAAATTGATGCAGGAAAAAGAATCCATCCGAGCCTGGCAGACATGGGTCAAAAGATTGAAATCTAAAGGCCCTCAAGGGGTCAAAGCTTCCTTAGATGAGAAAGAGAAGATGATCCAAAGCCTGAAGAAGAAGTTGAAAATGTTTTCTACAGAACATCCACAGACAATAGAGTTGGCTTCTCTAGAGCAAGAAAAGGAGACACTTAGACAGGAAGCACTAAATTACAAAGCCAAAGTATTGCAACTGGAAAAGGAAAAATAGAGTTGGTCACAAGGACAGGCAGTAACATCAAACATAGCTGTTATTGTACCTTCTACTACAGAAATTGGGCCTAACACTGATGGACTGGTTCAGGCTATGTTCAAATTTAGCCTGAAGGAAGGGGAAATAAAAAATCTTAGAGGAGCTATAGAAAGGTTGCAGCAGGAAATGAAAATTAAGAATGAGAAGATGGTCCTGTTCCAAAAGGAAAATAAAGAGTTGCAGGAAAGAGTGAGCAAATTGAAAATGAGGTTGAAAGGTAAAGGAATTTTGCAGGGAGCTAAACATGTAATCTGGGATTCTATCACTGTTGAAGCTGCTAAATTCAGGGTATACTTGAATTTCATAAATGAAAAAGATAGCATGGCTATCATTGCCCAAAGTAGGTGGACAGTTGTAAATGAAACACTGATGAAAAAACCCTCAGAGTGGGCCCAAAATGCTATAAATTTGCTTAATTATATTCCTACTACTGATCTCTAGACCATTGGGGTCAAAGACAAGACTACACTAATCATTTGGGCTAGGAGGATCATCGCTAAGCACAATTTTCTCAAGTCAGTTCAAACCAAAGCCGTGCAGATGGAGTAGATTATACAAGAATTTAGGGATACATTTGAACAATTGTTTGTCAAAGGCCTCCCACCATTTTCTGGATGGAAAAGGAAAATTATACGACCCAGAGAATTACAACTCCCTTCTCACATAGTGCATAATGGATCATTCTAAGTTTGACGGTCTGGAAGAAAAATTGAAGGGACCAAGTTTGGTGGAATATTTAACCATAGATTTTGAGTTTTTAAATTAGTTTAAGACATTAAAGATTGGGTTTTCGACTATGTATTACACTACTTGCATTGATCTAGATATTTTGATAAAGGAAATGATGGATTGTGAGATTCCTTCTGACTCACAGTGGAAGGAGATCATGCGGCTAGGTAGGATGAAATGCAGTTTTCCAGGGACCAGTAAATAGCCTCCATGTGTCACTAGACTGGAAAGTTCGACAGGAGATCAGAGGAAGATAGATGGCACAGAGGAAGTTGAGCAGTTAGAAGAAATACGTCCCTAGTTTATGAAACATTTTTTGTTTAAATCATTGTAAATTAGTTCGCCTACCAAAACCGCTGGCTTGTAATTATTTTAGTCAGTTTTAGAAATTGAAATGCTTCAGTTTCATCCATTGTAATCGAATTGTATAAGTATTAGAAATTTTGAACAAATTAATGTTGGCAAAAGTGCAAGGGAACCTTTTTGTTATCTTTGAACTCAATTGTAATTTTCTGGAGCTGAATTGAATATATATGTAGAAGCTTTTGAAGTCTCTATGAAAAGATTCGAATGGTGGTGATATGAGTTTTGTCTCCTTTCATTGTATGTATTTCCTGTTTTGTTTAATTCCATTTGCACTATCTTAAATTTAAATTGGAGAGTTAAAGGCCCATAATTCATCTTATGATGCTCTCGTCTTAAGCAATTTAAACTGTGTATTTTTCTTCCTAGCTAATTTAGAATTCATTTCAATAATTCTCTGATGCAGTCATTTGTTTTCTACTTCTTCCTACACTCTGCTTAAATTTAATTTATAACTCAGATTCATTGCCTCATTTAGCCTTTATCCTCTAGATAATTCTTCCGGCCAGTCATTGTTTTCATTCACTTTCAAAAATTTTGACTCCATATCCATGAGTGTCCCTCCCCTTCCTTGCCAACAACTTCATAAAAACCCCCAAAACAAACTAAATCTAGCCACTGATTATCAAAGAAATATCAAGTGACACGAGGGAGCCCTCTCTGAGTTGAGAAGGCTAGTGCTCATATCTAAATTAGGTTGAAACAATTACCTCTGTCATTTGTTTATCAGCCGTACAAAATTTCCAGAGTGCTAACATTCTGGCGCCGTTGTCGGGGATCGAAAGTGAAATCTTCCCTGGGAAAAATGACTTGAATCTCTAGTTTGATCCCTGAGGGTGACAATGGATCAAATACCTTATTGGCTGAGATTATTTTTTCCCTGGCGAATCCGTTACCAAGAGACTAGTTGCACCAAACAGTGTGAGCTAGAAATCCCGGTTCCCAAGAGAATTCACACCAGGAGCAACCCAGACCCAGGAGCTACAATCCCTGTGTCTGATCTTGAAAAGCTCATACATAAGAAAAAGAAAAGAAAGTAATCCCCGTGTTGCATCTAGACTGATGTTTGTCCTTACCCAAGGACGAAGTGATGAGCATTGAATACCTTGAGTTTGACATAAAATTTGAAAAAAATCTTTTCAGAACTAAGTCTGAATATTGTTTAAGCGAGATCATCTTTAACGATTTTTTTTTTCGAGATTTGATTTTAGCTACATCTACCAGGCCTATAGTGATTCATACTCAGAACCATTAGCCGCTCTGACCCCTCATAGCATCCATGGCATCTATATTTTGTCCCCTCGTACTGCCTGGTCAACTACATGATTTACCTCAAGACTATAACCTAAGGATCAAACTATATGATGTTGATGGTAACATATTAGCCCATAAGCAACTAGATTGGTTTAATGATTTCATAGACTTAGAGGAGGTGGACTTTGAAGATGTAAAAATGAGACTGTTTACACAAAGTCTTGCAGGAGAAGTGAGGAAGTGGTTCAGAGCCCTTCCAATAGCTAGTATCGTAGATTTTGAGGCCTTTGAAACCAACTTCCTTGAGAAATGGGGAGACAAGAAAAATCCCCTTTAGTTTTTGACCCAGTATAACAACATGAAGAGTGTAATGTCCCTGACCACCCATATTCAGGCCACACTACATGAGAGAACACTTACATTCTCTCTACAGAACATACTGTAACATACCCAACTTCTATTCTGAGCTATGCCACATAAAATTTTCTAACTGCATGCATTTAAAACATACACACACAACACTGTTGCAAAAGCTTTATATAAAAAATGTAATATACAAATACATTACATAAATGCACAAATTCACATTGAAATAACAGTAAACATAGAATGCAACATATACAAGAAATACCCAAAAACCTACAGACAGTTATAACCATGCATATCATAAACCCATAAAATAAACACGTGGATAACAATGCAGCATGTAATTTCATCACACAGTTAACACTTATCTTTTTAAGAATATCACCAACTGCATGCAGACCTTCCACGAACCTCCCAGCCTTAGACCACACTGTTCATCACTCTCAATAGTGAGTCACCCCTGAGCTGGGACTAAACTACACCCGGGTAAAGGGATTCCTAACTAAGTTAATGGCTCATGGAAAACAAGAAAGACTCTTTCACAGGTGCTACTCAAAGTAACAACCTACAGTCTCTCATTCCCCACATGCCTGTCCCACCCTAGGAAGTGTGCCCCTTCTCTACTCAACAGTCCTTCGACTGCCCCACTTCCTTTCCAGAGCTTCAACAACAGGCCGGACAAGAAGTCTCAGAGAATTTCTCATGGGCCTGACAACCCGCCTCTTCAATATCCCATGGGCCTGACAACTTGCTTCTTCAGTCCATCTCCCCAGCTAACCAACTACACAAACCTCTATGGCCATGGATACAAGCTCTGGTACAGTGACATAAAGTATGGAGGATAACTGACGGCGTGAGTGAAAATGGTCATGGCATCATGGCTAAATGATGGAAGGAATCCTGGAAAAGATGATGGTCAGAATGATGGGGGCGTGTGAAAATGAACTAAGTCCCAACAATATGTATGCATGTCCCCAACTTGACACTTGTCATGTTGGGAGCTACTTTGGCCCACTTGACCCCAACTTTAGAACTTAGGATAAAATAATTATCCATACTTTATGATTTAAGAAATATTAATATGATATTCCCTTTCTTTTGGCTTAAGCTGCCTGGTTTAGCCCTTTTCCTTAACTTTTAGGCCCCACCCTTTCCCTAACTAGTGTAGTTTAGTCCCCCATCTCTTTTATCGTGATCGGTCTGCGCATAATGATGTATTTTATATTAATCATGAGACATATACAAAAATAGGCGCACTGGCATTTAGCATCTAGGCTCTCTAGCCTAATTCAAAACATAAGCATCCTAACTTATAATAACTAGCTTACCAACTTATAAAAAATAACATATACATAAAGGCTCCCTGGCCTCATTATCACACACACTTAAGTTTGCTGCGTGCGGTATCCTGGAATGTGCCCATTTCATCATTTTTACTGTGCAGTACCTACGCGCACTATGCCATGAAAGGTGCATACAAAATTATATCAATACAACTCACCAACTTAAGTACATTATTACATTTACAATTGGTTCAGCCTGGGGATATTACAATCCCCTCCCGTTATTTATGCACTATCCTCAATGCATTATATACCATGTACCATTCCAATTCTCTAAAATTTCCAATATTTAGCTACTGAAAGCTTGTTATCCATTTGGTGCTCTATTTTCCAGCACCATTTCTCATACTCATACTGCAACTGGAAGTCAATTGCTCTATTCCATAGAGCTTCTTCAAGAAATAATTCATCTAATTGTTCCTTATTACATGCTTCAATTATACTTCATTCAAGAAACAACTGGCTGTAGATCCATGACATTCCACCCAACCTTATATCTCACTATTGATAATATCTCAACAACATACCATTCCCAAGCATGGGATATGACTCCATCAGGACAATGGATTCCCAAGATAACCACGACCCACAATCAATATCAACATAGTCTAGGCCAAGGTACCAAACCTCAACAACACTCCAACCAATGGTCTCTCTTCCCCACATGCATGTACAACCCAAGTTAGTATGCACCTTCACTGTCCAACAATTCATCGGCTGCTCAACTTCCCTTCTAGGGCTCCAACACATGCCAGACATGAAGTCTCAGAGCATTGTGGCTCCAGGAGTTCCCACTTTAATTATTATCATCTCATTTGCATCATACACATGCAATTATCATGAGAGAGCATTATAAAAATTCTATTT